>BMAO01013646.1:0-29969 GCA_019973975.1 Trichonephila clavata
TTTGATTATGAAGCACAAGATGATCCTGTGGAATATATATCCTAAATGAAAATTCAAGAGATAGAGTTTTATTTTTTTACCATGGACCAAACAGTTAATGCCTTGGAATTCAGATTTAATTTAATGAGTACTCACAGTAATTGTTTTCAATTTTCGTACAACATGTATGATTTAAGAGATACCCTTAAAACTTTAATTAAAAACTGTAAAAATTTAGAAATGATGTTGACCAATAGAGAATCAGTAGATATAAATGTGCTTGAACCTGTAGATGAGATAATGTCAGTTTCAAATCTATTAGGCAAAAAAGAAAGCCTAGTTGAAGTTTTAAAATTTATTTCAGTTTTAGAATTTGCTCCAAATCTTGCAATTACATTAAGAATTTTACTTTCTTTGCCAGTAAATTTGGCAAATGTAGGGAAGAGTTTTTCCAAAATTAAAATTAATAAAATATTTATTCCAGTTCACAACTTTTCAAGATAGATTAGATGGCTTAGCTACATAAGCTATCAAAAGTTTTCAGTTAAAAGTCAGAAAAAACACTCTGGTACTTTTTATGTTTTAGTTTTTAATAAATATTTATATATGTACTGTTAGCTCCCCTTTTCTTCGTAAGGAATATTCAAGTTTTATAGGTGTGTATTTCTGAACAATGTTTGTCTTTTTTAATAATAATTTTTTTACTTTGGGGAGAGGGGCGGCATTTTTCATTTCTGTCCGGGGCGGCAAATTTGCTAGAGCCGGCCCTGATTACCCTAAAGTTAAAAGCTAATTTGGGTGATAGAAGAGTGATCGTACAACATAAGAGTAATATCTAAAGGATTTTTTTCAAGCTTTTTAAAATTTTTTACATAAACCACAATGTATAATTATTTTAAAATAGAGATTTGATAGTTAATATGCGAATTTAATATAGATAAAAAATTAAAAATACATTAACGTAGAACGAACAATTTTTATTTAAAAGTTAAATTAGTTTTTTCAATAAAATATTTTTTATTTTGAAAAATTTTAAAAATTTCTTTTTATTCAAATAGTGAATTTTAAATTAAGATCTTAAACTTTGTTGAAATTGTCTTTGCTAATTATTTACAAACTCGAGAGTAAAGCTGCGTTGTTATATCCGTGAATATTTCAAAAGACTGAAAGGGAATGGAGGAAAAATTGTGCATTGCATATATGAAAAGAAAATAAATAACAAATGGAATCTGGACAAAAAAAATAAGCTGAAAAAATACCTGGGATTTACTGTCCCTTTTTCTTACAGTGGCTCGACAAATCTCAGGAACTACTCTGACAATTCTTTTAAAGATCATTATGAAATTAAAAGTTCGCTTTTCTCTATTGCCTCATTTTCATGTTTACATTGACGAAAAGTAGTTGATTTTATTTTATGAAATACGGGAAGCTATACTTTAAAACAAAAGCATTTATACTATTATGGAATTTAGAAATAGAAGCTTCTTCATACAACTAAACGTAAATTCTATGTGAATATAACTTATCAAATAAAAAGTATTTCAGTATAAGGCTCCTGTCAGTACATATTATGTAATCATATTCCTATATGTATATCTTGGTTCTGGCTTCTGTTTCTTTAGTTTAAATTAAGATATCCGACAACCCTAAAATTGTGAATTTTGCCAAAAATTGATAATTTTTTTATGATTTTATTTTATAGACCATCTTATTAGCTGTATAAAAATACAAAGTTTATTACTTTCCATTCTCTAGAACAAAAACTACAAGCTTTTTAGTAAAAGCAGATGCCATTACTTCAAGCAAGATGTCATACTTTAAAACGCGTTTTACTCGAAATGAATTTTTTTGAAAATTCTCAAACTGGGCCAGCGGTTGCTAAAAAAGTTTTGAAAATGAGTAACTGTGTGAAATTTTTTGTGTATGTTCTGTATAATAGTAGAAAAGTTTTAACCTTCATATTTATCAATCACTGTTTTGTTACAATATTTACATTCCATTATGTGAATATAATCACTGTTTTTTAAGCAATTTTATATAATAACTAAGATAAAGTACTCCAGTTTTTGTAAAAATTAAAATATCTCTTATCCTGAAGGTCATTCACAAATGAATAACATAGCAATACATCAGAATTGGAAAATTGAAAATTTGTTCATAAACTTTTGGTACAGAATGGTCCACGTTTATGTTATTTTTTGTAAATTTGTATCCATTTTTCCCATTTTAGTACTAATTATTTCTTTTCTCTTCTTCATTTTAGCATATTTTTCTTAAAATGTACCAAACAAATCTAAAAACAATAACAAAAAAATTCCCATATCTCTATTTATTTAAAAAAACGTTGTCGCAAGCAGTCGGATTTTGATTATTCTTTTTTAAAAACTAGTTTTTGCGATGGTTACTTGATAAATATAAACACAACATCATAAAAAACAGTATAAAACACAGAACTAAAGGAATGAAACTCTCAAGTAATAAATATCTTTATAGAAAGTCAGGATATAAATTGTATAATCACCTTACTGGTCAGCGAAATTATACCTGTGTTTGTTTCAAAGCCTATCACTGTTCAGATCATTACTGAGCTACCAGTCATTTGTCGTCACTTCTTTCTTCCGCAAATCGTGATAATAACACACCCCGCCAACGGACTGTCTAATTTACATTTTCTTTCTTTTTTTTCTATCTGAAATGTAACTCTTCTCCATTTCTTCCGTTCGAGACATTTTTTTTTTTTTGTAAATTCCAGTCTCGCTTTCATGCGCTACTTTTTATTTCTCTTTTTTTATTATGAGTATTTATTGTTGTGACGATCTTTAAATCACCAAAGTGCCGCATATTTATCGTTATCTAACTTTTATGCAAAATGAATAGAGATGTAACTAGGAAAACTTCTTTTTTTTTTAAAGTTAACTCTATACATATTGTAATATATTTCTTTTACAACCTAAAACTTTATTTTTCTAAAAAAATACTTCCGTTTGATCTGTCTTGATAAATCTCTTTTTTTTCTTATTTGAAACATTCATCTTCCTAGTTCATTTTCTTATTGTATGCCATGTTTTGAAGTGAAACTCAAACATGACACACATAACCAATGATGTTGGAGAATGTTTTTTTTTTATCTTCGAAAACTTTTTGAAATTTAAATTTTACAGGGGCAAAATCTGTCGTAGCATAGATTAAACAAACTTTTGTCTAATATAAACCTCCCAGACAGACTGAAATTCATCCTAATATCCCTTCTTACGTAATAATTCAATTTCTTTGGTATTCGGAATCACTAAACTACATCAGTACATCAATTCTAATTACACGACATTGGTTCACAATTAATTTTTTCTTTTTGTAATATCTAAGTCGTTTTTGAAATAGATTGCTTCAAAATAATTCAATATGATTTGAAATTGAATTCATTGGATGATTTTACCAGACAAAAAGGAGATTTCATATTACCTTAAAAGTTGCAGTTCGTACCAGAGTATCACGAACTCGAGTCCTGGTGCCACTGAAGCCCTGCCGTGCAGAGGGAGCTGATGTGCGTTAAATCTATTGAACTCAAAGTCCTCCAGTTGGTGTCGTAGCTTAGGGAGAAGAGGACATCTCAGGTGTCGTCCTCATTGCTTGACCAAAGCTCAAAATTACGAGGTCCGTCACCAATTGCGTCTTGTTGCTTAATAGTGTGACGTTAATATTACTGTCACTCTGTAAGAAAATGTGCAAGGCATCCTTTTTCTTTGTTCTCTTTTTAACACCCTTTTATAAGCTTCACTTGTATGTAACGGAATCTTTAAACTCAATTTTACCCACCTTTAAAAGGTCAGATTAATTCGAAATTTTGCTCACTTGTCCAGGACCGATAACAATACAATAATCCAATAATATTGCTTCATTGCCCTGATCAGGATCATCAGGATTAACGATTTCCCATTTTCAGATCCCATCCTGCATCTGGCGCTAATTTCAGATCCCATTTCCAGATTTGTCGACTAAAAGATTAAGTTATAACTTAGTTCGATTAACGATAAAATGGTATTTTTCAGTTTTTTTTTTTAAATATAATTTTTATAAAATTACTTTGAATAGTCTCTTTTTTTTTATTTTGAGCATTCTACGAACGAATTCAGAATAAAAATGACTATTAGTTCAAACTGTTGAACACTGACATTAGATTAATTTTTATAACAATAATAGTATAAATAATTTTTTTGTCGACGATTGTCGACTTTCACGAAATGTGTTGAAATAAAGGCTTAATTTTTAAAAATATATAACGTGTGAAAATATATTATTCATTTGCACGTTCCAAATCAGAAAGTGTAATCTCTGGGTATAGGCTGGTATTATTCATTATGAAAGCGTGGGTGGAAAATGAAAATATAGCGCTGAGGTGAGAACACCACCAAAACTGACTGTCCGCCCACTCCTGCAAAATTAATTGCAACAGCGTAATTAATGCTGATTAATTGGAAAGCACATATATATACGTACAAAACATGAGGTCAAATGTGAAGAAATGAAATGGAGAAGGGAGGAGTTTAAACAAGTTTGTGTGTGATATGCACTTGTAATGAAGTGTAGAAATAAAATAATTCACGGTTATAAAGTATGCCATAAACGTTATTTATTATGCTGGTGTGTTGTTTTTATGAATGACATTTGTATATCTTGGCGTTAATTAATCAATTGTTACTTTCTGTTAATTGCCTATTATTATTTTCATGTAGGATGAAAACAAGGGGGGGGGAGGGGAAATCCTTTTATTTTATTCTTTGAAATGTTAAAATTGGAACTAAAATATCTCGAGTAAGGCCTTGTAAAAAAATTATTTAATGGAAAAAAAAAAGCTTTGCATTACTTTAAATAAAATTACATTACACGTTATGAATTGTTAGAGTTATGAAAAAAAGCTCTACTGAAGTTTTAAAATATTTAATTATTAATTAAAATATCTCCTAAAATTCATAGATGCCTCGAAGATAACGTAATTACGCTTTCCGAGGATAAATAGTCGCATCAACAAATTATGAAGTGGTGTAAGAATCTTGGTTATTGTACTTCGAAAAAAGTATTCAATTTTCTTCAATTTGAAAGGAAAAAAACATGTGGCTGAAAGTAAAAAAGAAAGCATGACCACGAAACCTCAAGCTATTCGAACGTAGGCAACTATCAAGAAAGTGAAGTCTCTAATTCAATAAAAAAAATCCACTATCTCAGATTCATTGAATTGAAACTAGGAATGTCTTCCAATCATTCATAAAGATTTAAAGTTAAAACAAGATATTTAAACCTTAAATTCATCTGATTTTGCAAAAACATGTTGCTGAAAGAAAAACAAATAATAGAAAATTATATTAAAAACACCTAGCTGCTGAAAAAGTGAAATTTGTTGTAAGACACTCGATGCGGCATGAGTATATTTAAGTGATTGAAAAAAAAAAACATTAATTTTCTATTACTCAACTAACAGGAATGACCGTAAGAAAATAGCTTCGTCAGTGTACAAAAATGCTCTCAATGGGATTCATGATTGTCGTAGGATTTTGTTACAACGCCAAATTAAAAATCAAAAAAGTCTCATGTAAAGCCAAAATGAATTCACTCTACTATTAGCAGAATATTTTAGAACCAATTTTTGAAGAAGAAATTCTAGCCTTATATGGAAAGGACATTGATAAATTTGAGCTTCATGTGGACAAAGCCTCTAGTCACTCACCTAAGTCAACTGCCGGCTATTTAGCAAAGAAAGAATCAAAAACAGGAATGAAGTGTCAGAAATACCTGTAAAAGCACCTGACGCTTCTCCAATGGACTTTTGTGTGCTTTCGGTTTATTAAAATGAGCCTTAGGAAAACGGCATCCAAGAACACTGAATGGAAACGGTTGGAGTCAAATTGCAATGACCAGTACTAACAAAAAGTTTACTTACCTGGAAAATTCGATCTAGAGCTATTGTCAAGAATCATGGCCATCAGTCGGAAGCAAATCACCAGAAAAAAGACATCATTTATTGATAAATACACACTATAAAAATCGTTTCCATGAAATGCGAACGACTTTTTGTAATAAAATGTTTATATAGTATATAATATAAAGTAGTATATAGTATAACAAAGTGTTTAGATGATATTATTTTTAGAAAATAAAGAGTTTCTATGGTATATAATATAATATAATATATTGCCTAGTATAGCTTAACAAAGCACTGTATTGTACTGTATGGGACAGTAGTTTTACCGTGCAGAAATAAATCTTCATATATATGGGCGTTAATATGTTGTGCTACTTTACTTTAGTGATATTGAAGTGAAAAGGATTGTAATATAGAATTTGGTTTCCTTTCACAGCCAGATAAGTTGCACAGCGGGACGGCATTTTGGGCAATAAACATTTGAAGAGCCTTTGTAGCAGTCAATCCACTCCTACAAAAAGGCAGTTTTTACCTCCAAGGTACTTTTTGGGGAGGGCTAGCGAAATGCAATTTGCTCATCCAAGAGCGTCCCAGACAGTCTATTCAAGGTTAAAAGGTCAGGTTATTTAGTTATTCAATCTATGCGACGAACCTGCTGAGTGATATGTGGGAAAGCATTGTCAATTATGGGACTCGAAGATATAGGCATTCAGGGAGCCTTTGTGAAACACGTGCTTTACATCAGGGGTCGGCAACCTATAGCACGCGTGCCACATGTGGCTCGCGGAACGATTTTCTGCGGCACTCTGCACTACAAATTTGTCAATTTTTGACGGGAAGGAAATGGATATATTTGTAACGGATCTTATTTAACAAACATCTTCAGAGAATTACACAAAAAAAAAACAAAAAAAAAAATCTGAAAGATATATAACTTTAAAGATTATTAATGTCATTGCTAGAGAGATTTAGTTGCTTGAAGAGAGAAAATCGCACATGTACTCTGCTTTCCGCTTTTGGTTCTACATATCTTAGTAAAAAAATCTTTCTTCATGTAAAAAATATTTCGAGTCCGCAAAGAAATTGTTTGATAACTGAATGCTCAAAATCATGTCAAATTGAAAGTTACAAATTATACCTCTGGTTTTGCAACATGAAAGAAGAGCGGTGCAATCACCAGATTCACACATTAAAATTTTCATTTACCTTTTTATTTAACTATAATAAAGGGAAATATTTATATTTTATTTTGTGTTTTTCTCATTTTAATAAAATAAATATGTTTAAAAATACATAATATGCACACACAATTTAAATTTTTGTTCAAGAAATAGTGAAATTTTATACTGTTTATTTTTATGTCAAGAAATATCTTTGAATGATGCAAATTTTTTTCTCCAATGGGGCTGCGGTTTGGTATTTTTACTTTTGCAGACCACTCATTTCCCGTGTACATTCCCCGTGAAGCTGGTATCACTTTTTTAGTGTGGCACCCTATAGGCGATACCAATTGTGGCAAGTAATTTTTGACACCCAGTTTCCTCCCCAGACGGACACACCTAAGCCCTGACGATGCGAAATTGTACTTAGGAATTTAATTTTGCTTAGAGCAACCAAGCCAAACGGACACTCAAGGGATTTTTTTTCATGCCACATGCCATTTTTTTCATAATCATACGACCTGACCGCTGCAGATTTTCTGCATCATGAAATCCACCGATTTGGTCCTGGGTCTAACCCGCAAATTTGGATGCAGAAGGCCAGCGACAAATCAACTACGCCACCCAGCCGGCAAAATTAATATGTAAATTATTATTAATATGCAAAATTAATATCTAATAAAACTGTGAATCTGTATTATTGACCTCTGTGTACATGATCGCAGGAATTGTTTCAAAAATGTCCTACTGTGTGGCACGCTGAATCCTATTGGTAGGTTGATTTGGCACGCCACAAGTAAAAGGTTGCCAACCCCTGCTTTACACCCTTACGAAGGTAATGGACC
The DNA here is from genome assembly GCA_019973975.1 of Trichonephila clavata. Lineage (NCBI taxonomy): Eukaryota > Metazoa > Arthropoda > Arachnida > Araneae > Nephilidae > Trichonephila > Trichonephila clavata. The sequence goes on from BMAO01013646.1 coordinate 7,899, forward strand.
TTTTCTTTGATAGGGGAGGATTGTGGTATCCAGCCCCAGATTCTTTCCAGAAATGGGTACACCGATAGTCAATGTTGAGGCTGAATCTCATCTATCTTTAAAAAGCTCGGTGTTGAATTGAGTTTGGATCCAAGATATATGTTGTCTGAACCGCCTTCTTTTGCATACTCCAGAGAGCGGAATGCAAGCAACAGGTCTTTAAGAATACGTTTTAAATTAAATAGGCCGCTTCTTTTTATTCAATGATTATTTTCCTCTCTCATTGAACAAAAATTTAAAAAATATCCTTAATTTTTTTCATTAAAACCGTATTTAAATCAATATTGCGAAAAGAATTTCGATGCTTTTGTACATTGTGCATACCTCAACCACATTCACTCTCTTATAAAATGTGAACCACTCATATACCACTATGTATTTAAGTAGCTTATTGGTTTCACAATGATTAATCTTTGATAACTTTAGAAACTACTTTTGCAGAAAACACAAAATATTTTAATTATCAAATGTACAAATCCAGCTTTTGAGAATTTTTTTTTAAGTGCAGGCTCAATTTTTGTACGGTATACAACGCAATGCTTTTTTAGGATACTATGATACCCTTATTTGAGATTAAGTAAAAATAATTATATACATAACAACAAATTCTTCAGAGTACATAAGTTAAATCATTTTCATAATGTAACCATTGTACCGAAACATACAGACTAAAGTTACATTTCTGTTACCATTTTAAATAGGTAATCACCGCCACTTTTTTGTATGTATGCATTTTGAAGCAAGAATGTTTTCAAATAATTAGTAAAACATTTTTAAATTAGTACTTTAAGCTAACTCAATGGCACAACAGCCCGTGAGAGTCAAGGCCTACTGTGCTCTTATTAGTATACGTGACCTTGAGCCCTGAGGTGCATGAACAGATGTTCTGGTCAGGTGGTCAGTCTGGAGCGAAAATCCCAGAGTTAAGTTACTAAGCAAGCTTGGTTCTCATTTATCGACCCACTGAAGGGATGAAAGGCTGAGTCGACCTTACCCAGCCCGAGGTTTGAACCTCGGACCAGTGGTGTGGAAGCACGATGCACTACCACTCAGCCACTGGGCTACACATTATATTACGTTGCAGAAATCTTGTTACTGTCTTTTTTTCAAAAATTCTTGCATTTTTTGTAAAAATTAGTATTATAACTAATGAAAAAATAATATTTTTTAAACTTCCACTTGTATGTTAAGAAAAGTTTCGATACACGCAAAGATCTGAAAACCAGTATTGATTTCTAAATTTTTGAATACCGGGACAGAGCTTAGTTGAAATTCTTCGTGAGTTTGTTCTGAGATAAAAAAAATAAATGAAAAAACACCTTCCGAAAATAACCCTGCCAGAAATTAAAGCATAAATAAACAGATAATACTATTATTGAACCCTTCAAATGCTGCAACATGTACCTTTTCTCACTTATCTGACTTTCCAAGATTATAAATTTTCTCAGATCAACCCCCATTACCTCAGAGCGATGTAATTCGGCGACCACATCTCCGGCGCCGTCGATTCTGCATGCCAGCGATCAGGTGCTATCGAGAGAAAACAAAGCCCAGAAAAAGTCCAGTGCAAACTCCCCAGAAAATTATCTCCTTCAATATTGCGACAAGATAGCCAATAATCCGCCGGGACGCGATCGCATCTCAAGTGCTACAGGCAAGGGGTGGAGGGGTCGCAACTCGATTTCTGTGTTTGTTTCTCTCACTCACCTCTTCAGGTTCGCTTTATCTGGGGGATAAAACAGAGCTATCGATAACTTTTCTTATCTGGAGAGCAAAATACACACGCTTAAGAAACACACAAAAAAGCTTTTTATACATGTTATTATTATATGGATTGTTGTAGCACTCAGCTTATGTGTGTAAGAGATTGAAAGGAATATAAAAGACATGTCGATTTTTACCTGTTTAAGATGTTTTTGATTTCGCTGAGATTCGTTGTGTGTGTTGTTGTTAGAGGAAATGGAGGCTTTTTTTCCGGCTAGTGATTTGAAAAATATATCGAGTGAAAGGTTTTAAAAAATTAGAACTGTTGCGAATAAAATTCAAGTTGTAATGTTCATGATAGTTGTTTACAAATGCAAATGAAAAAATTATCTTAATATATTTAATCACTGCAAAACTTTGATATTTTAATTAAAAGTACCTATATAGAGAGTGAGTGGAATTAATGAAAACAAAAATTAAATTTGTTAAAAGGTTGTTTGAAGGTTTCTTACGAATACAACTTACACACCCTTATGCGCATATATATATATATATATATATATATATATATATATATATATTACTACCTCTCTTTCCCTCTCTCTCTCTACATAGCCAGACGGGTGGCGTGGTTGGTTTGTCGCTCGCCTTCTGCACCCAAGGTTGCGGGTTCGACCCCGGCCCAAGTATGTGGATTTTCGTGATGCAGAAAATCGACAGCGGCCATGTCGTATGATTATACGGCATGTAAACGATCCCCAGAGTGTCTGTTTGGCTTGGGCGCTTGCAGCAAAATTAAATCCTAGTACAGGTTCACATCGTCAGAGCTCAATTGTATACTCCTTAATTAACATAGTATCTTGCATGACTAAATAATTTTCTAATGAAAAATGCATCATTTTCTAATTGTGGAAAAAAACACCTATAATAAAGGAGAGGAAACAACTTATGAACATATTTAATGTTAAAATCTGAATTTAAGCAAGAACGGCTCCTAAATTTTATGTTGCAAATTCATGAAGAATAAATAGTATTTCTCACACAGCCATAAACATTTTAATGCCTTTCAGAACATTGTATTTAAGTGAAATTTATTTCTCAACGTGAGTGCCTACAAAAACACAGAAGAAAAACAAATCAAAACGCAGAATATGAAATGCAACTGCAGATAATTTCAATAGACATAGACTTCGACAATTTGTGTGGAAAAAAAAGCAAGCACATATCCCAGTTACTAAATGTAATGCACGGGTAGGCGACACTTGGATCACAAATTAATATTATTAATGAGTAAATTATATCAAAAAATTAGATTAGAACTTTTAAATAATAAATGCAATACTTCTTTTAATTACAATTACATAAAGTACCTATAACATGTTGATCTATTTTAAATTTTATTTTGAGATACATTCTTCTAAATATGTGAGTGGAATAGCGTTCCACGAAAACTCCTTCAAGTTCTAGGGGTTCTGTGAGTTGAAAAAGTTTGAAGACCATTAGTATATAGTTATTTATGTTTGAATTCGTATAATATATATATAGCTCTTTCTTTCTCTCTCAATCTACTTATACAGGGTGTTTCATAAATGATGGGAGTAACTTTAAGGGGTGATAGTACACATCAAGACGAGCAATAGTAAATAGGAAACCAAGTGTCCCAAACGTCTTCCGAAGGAGAAAGGCGCCATCAAAGTTTAGGGTCCTAAATTTCAAATGATGATAAAAAACGGAAAAATGGATCGATTCATTTGCGGTTTTCACTAAAATCATTCTTTAAATTAGTATTTTCTTTAAAAAAAGTTTGAAAGACAAAGTTAAAAAAATGCAGTTAGAGGGCGCTCTAGACTTTGGAGTACCAAACAACTACTTTTTACCAGTATTTTTTTAATTTTGTTAAATGTTTACAAAAGCTTAGATTTTAACTTGAATTTTGAGCGCAAAATTGAAACCATCGGGAGCGGTTAAGTGGTGCAAATGTAACCGCGTTCAGGGGGGGGGGGGATTGAAATGCTCGTATGTAATGATCAAAATAAAAAACGATAAAGCAAACTTTAAGAGGCGATAGTACAACAGAAAAACAATCAACTTTGATTAGACAATGCATGATTTGAAATCAATCGCAAACGTGTTAGAGCATCTTCAAATTTTATCCATGCAAGCATTATAGCTGCAAGTTTCTGGAAGAAGAACATTATATATATATATATATATATATATATATATATATATATATTATATATATATATATATATATATAAATTGTGATATGGGGAAGAAGAAGAACGCATATGCAAATTGGTATTAAGATAAAAGCCACTGACCCGAGTGTGCAAGTGTAAATCACGGTACAAACGTAACGAAAGATGTTGCCCTTCACTAATCAAGAAAAGGCTGATATGCACTTCATCTACGGAACTGCAAATGGGAATAGTGTAGAGGCGCGATGATTTTTTTTTTGTACGGAAAAAAGTTTCCCATCCCTTGGCCTGCGTGATCGCCCGATCTTTCATGCCTGGATTTATTTTTGTGGGGACACCTGAAGAGTCTTATGTATGAGACTCCTATCGAATCTGCAGAAGAACTCGTCGCCTGACTTTCGGCAGCTGCAGGAGAGGTGCGCGATACTCCTGGCGTGTTTCAGAGGGTTCGTGGATCCCTTCTTCGCCGTTGTACCGCATGCATCGCCTCTAATGGTCAGTGTTTCGAACAGCTATTGTAATCATTTCTAATTAAACTTTTTTTTATAACGTAAATGTTCTTTGTTTCCTTTTTTGTCTCTTAAAACGAAATCTGTTTCAGCGCCCTCTATCACCTTCGGGTTAAAATTACGAGTATGATTTCTTTGATGAATGTTGCTTGTTTTGGTTTTGTACTATCGCCTCTTAAAGTTTGCTTTATCATTTTTTATTTTGATCATTACATACGAGCATTTCAATTTTCCTCCCCTGAACGCGGTTACATTTGCGCTACTTAACCGCTCCCGATGGTTTCAATTTTGCGCTCAAAATTCAAGTTAAAATCTAAGCTTTTGTAAACATTTAACAAAATTAAAAAAATACTGGTAAAAAGTAGTTGTTTGGTACTCCAAAGTCTAGAGCGCCCTCTAACTGCATTTTTTTAACTTTGTCTTTCAAACTTTTTTTAAAGAAAATACTAATTTAAAGAATGATTTTAGTGAAAACCGCAAATGAATCGATCCATTTTTCCGTTTTTTATCATCATTTGAAATTTAGGACCCTAAACTTTGATGGCGCCTTTCTCCTTCGGAAGACGTTTGGGACACTTGGTTTCCTATTTACTATTACTCGTCTTGATGTGTACTATCACCCCTTAAAGTTACTCCCATCATTTATGAAACACCCTGTATATACACACAGTGTGCCCGCTAAAATTCTTTGTCACCCTAATAATTTATGTGCGACTAGAGCTATAGTCGTAAAAGTGGGGTCTAGGTATTGTCAAGTTACCATGCACAACAGAAACAGACTACTTACAGTACCTCTTGGCGTATAAATTTGGGGCGCTGTAAGCAATTTCTTTCTGTAGCGCATGGCAACTTTTACTATACCTGGACCCCACTTTTATTACTATAGCTCTTGTCATTCATAAATTATTGGGGGACAACGGACTCAGTGGGCACACAGTATTTATTTGTATATACGATTACATTGAGCATATTAAACATCACTCAGTTTTAAGTTATTGCTTTATTGTATACACAAAAGATATTCACAGTTCAAACAAAGTATTTTTATGATAATCAAGGAATAAATACGGAGAATAATACAAGATCTATTATATCTGCTGTGTATTTTTAAATAATAATCTTTAAGGTGGATCTTTTAAATCCCCACTATCGAAAATTTTTTTTTGTTATTTCATGGAAATGTTTCTTTGATTTTTTTTTATGTCGAATAAATATTGATTAATTGGTTTTCCATAAGACTTTCAGAAACCTTTCTTTTTTTGGATAGTTTATTATTATTATTATTGATATTGATCTGTCAATAATAGCTCAAATTTAGTACGGCACCAATATTACAAATTATGGTGAAAAGAATCTTCTTTATATGCATTCTTTTTATTTTCTCAAAACCTATTACTGAGATTATACAAATTATTATCTTGAATTTAATAAGAAAACAGTACTAAAATGCCAATATGTATAAGAAAATAGCTTTATAAAGTTTTGTTATTTTAATACTGTAGGTGTTTAGCACTCTCCTGTTGTGACACATGTGACGTGATAAATAGACAAAAAATAGCCTTCCGAAAGGTGCAGTAGCTACTATTAATTAAGGAAAGAGTATTTTAATCTGAGGAAACATGGTGGTCGTTGGTAAAATGGTTATCTGCGAGAGCTAATCCGTACATAAATGTACTAAAAATGACCCTTCAGTTTTCATTTCCTCAAATTTTTGGACTCGCTAACATGGGTGGAATTAAATCAATACCATGAATCAATTACAACTGGGAGGTGATTTAGAGGCAACAATATTGGGCTACTGATCTCTGAAATAGGTGAAATTCTATAAGATCTAAGTCCCATAATTCAGCTATCTTTTGTAATTATCAAATCACTATTCAGAATATCGCTAATTCTAATGGGTTAATGAAGCCTTTAACGTATCTAAAATTATAAAAGGAATGTGGCATTTCCCGCATTTTTTAATGAGTTTGTTCTTATATATCTCAGGTTCTTCCTTAAGTATAAATATGACCTGAACCAATGAAAATACTCTTGCAAAATTACCAGTATTTGTATATTGTCGTTTAAGTTTTCTTCTAACTCTGCAGAAGCTGCTATCAAAACATCTTTAGCATGCATCACTGGAAAAAACCACTACAACCCTTACCGGAAATACGAACAATACACTTCACCATTTAATCTCCCAATGCAATCGTAAAATTTTCATCAATTAAAGAGCTATCTCTCTGAAAAATCTCCACATATGCGTAAAATTTGAAGTACAAACTTAGCCCAACTCGCCATTAAGGTAATTAAATAGCCGATACACAGGCAAGATAAGCAAAGTAAACGGGCCAGGGTTGATGATTGAGAACCCCATGCGTATTCTCCTCATCCGTGATCCTCTCGTTTGTAGTTCCATTGAAGGATCTTTTTTTAAATTCAATTTCGACGCGCTCGTCGGGTATCGGGTGTGCATCTAAATCAACTTATAATTCAAACTAGTTCATTCTCACGTCCTGTGGAACGTACACCGAGAATTTTTTTCTCACGCCGTTGCAAATTACAGATCGGTCCACTTTGCTAACGTGAAGGATGAAAGAAATAATAAAAAAAAGAGAATAATAATAAAAAAATTTCGCCGCTGTGTGTTCGATAACTGGTTTGATTAATAGCACATTAATCGCCTACTTGGTTTTCGATGCCAGATTTACGACGTGTGGAAACAAGCGTTCGAACGCAATCAATTTGCCTCTCGCACATTAATAATTTGGACAGAGCAATGGCGGCAATGGGAGATAGAAAAACGCAGACGATAAAATTTTCCACAATCAATTGGTTGCCAGATCCCCCTCGCGTAATGACGGCTTCCCGTCACGGCCTGCCAGATTCCAATTCATCAGGACTTGGTTCGAATCTGTTGTAATAATGAAAATCGGAATAAATGAGAAGTGCTTACAGCTCAGACGTGACATTCAGTTGTTATTATTTCTTCTTTTTATTTAATGTTATTGGCGACCACTGTTATTATACGGACGCCTAGCAAATGGATGAGATAAGGCGCCGAAATACTCACTTAAGGAGCCAAAATTTTAATAAGAGGCTGAGACCGCAACTGTGAATGGAAAAGGTGCAATAATAAAAGGCCATTTATTCGATTCGGGTTTGCCAACTTTGGCTGCATTCTCGTGCGAGGAATTTAAGACGGAATATACAAGGCTTTTCAGAAAACCGAAGCTGAAACATTCGTTGGTCTTAAATTTCTTCAATTTTTTAAGCAGAAATTTGTGTTTGATTGTATTTGAAATAATAAATAAATAACTCTGTCGTATATATTCATTCAAGTATTATTATTGATAAAGGACTAAATTCATAATGTGGTTCTATGATAAATGCAATCATGTGCTCTATATTGAGCTCTAAGCTGCCTCAAGTGAAATTGAACTCAAAGTCTTACATTTATTGTTCTGTTTGTAAAATTTTGATAAAATTTTAAATAATTTGATAAAAATAATCCAAATATTAAGATTTTTCAAAATTTAAATATAAATTCTTATATTGTATGTGTACTTTTAAATCAAGTTTATTTAAAAAAGCTTCTGTAAAAACCAAATGCTGGCAACAGCAAAGTACATGAACTGATTGGCTGGAAACTCGTGGTTGTATTCGTCATGTGACTAATACGTCACATGGAATTATGAATTGATTGACTAGAAACACGTCACTGCAGTTATCATGTGATTATGACGTCCCATGAGTTTAGCCCATTGTAAAAACACATGCCTCATATTAGGCATAATTTAACTTCTAAGGGGAAATTACTCATTTATGAATTGAAAAGAAAACTCATTTAACGCTCATTAATAGGGTTCTGGATATAAAATTAATAGAAGAAAGTTAACCTATATAATTACATATTTTTTCCAAAAAATTAGCATTACTATCACGGCTATGTTCGAATTTAAATTAAATGCTTATTATTATATATATATAAATTACAACCCCCTTCCTCTCTTTCCTTTTTCAAAAGTAGTAATTTTTTCCCCTGAAGCAGCTTATCAAGTAAAATAGTTTTAAAAAAAGGAGGGAGGGGGGATTCATATTTTTATGAAATTTTAAGAGGAAAACTTTACAAATTATTTATTTATTAACTATCAATATTCGAATCAAATCTGCTGATTAGCCATAGTCAAAACAAACACAATTTATTTATAAGTCCCAACAACCTAACAAACGTGAACAACCCAAAGATTAGGAAATGCACCTTTTAATTAATTTTATGGGAGCAAGCTCAAGAAAGACGATATACGTAAATTTAATTATAAATTTAATCACTTACTTTAGGAATGTCTTAGCCGTACACATTCCAATAATTGAAGATATGTTCTAAGTTAAACTGCTTCAAGCCAAAGTTAATCCAATTTAACTATCTAATTGACAAATCGTCAATCTTAAATATTAAGCAGATGATCTACTGAGCACTTTCATCTAGCTTTCTATTACCTTATGTTAATCCTTACTGTTATCATTTAGTTTCTAACCACTCTCTCTTCCTTCGAACCCGAAAGTTAATGCTTAAATACACGACATAATTTACATAGACTGCGTCTTCTTCGGTAGAAAGTTTTCAGTTGAATTATATTTAAAGAAAGATTTTCCCCAAGAAGATTATTAGGAAGTTCGCGGATACACCCGTTACACAATGTCCGTCGTGCTGCTTTATTTCATGGGGTTAATTTGCTATCCCTCACTCACTCAGGTTTTTATTTATTATTTTAATTACAGCTTGCTAATTATATATTTTTTTAAATATTATTTATTCTTTATTTTGGCATAATGCTTGTTAATAAGATTTTATTTTATATTTCTTTAAGCATATAAAAAAAAGATCTCAATCCTTTTTTTCTCGTCCAACTTTTCCACCGAAACCGTTGGCGATCCTTTCGTTTTCCATCTGCAACCCCTGCCAGAAGTTTCCGCGCCCGGGGCCACTTTAACACGTCTTCCAATCGTTTCTCTCTCATTATTGCCGACAAGGTTTTTAGCCTCAACACCTCCCGATGCGCCCGGATGAGGGGAAAAAAATACTCCCCGAAACTGATAATTTTGACTTCTGTAATAATAAAGCAACCAACAACAACAAAAAAAAGGAAATAAATATCACACATCTTTAAGCCATCTCTTCTTGAGCCACCGAATCACGTTTTCTTAGCACCCAGCGCGGCGGCCTGCTTACTATAGTAGAAATGGCTATTAGCCTATCTCCTGTAGAGGCACGTAGGCCTCACAAATGCTTAGGCAAATAAATAGCTCTTCTGTATAATTACATGCTTTTCTGGAAGTCCTAAAACTGCCTATTAAAAAAGGATGGAGACCTGGGCAGGGGAGGGTGGAACACGCTCACGACTTTTTGGTGCGAAGTAGCTCGTTTTTGAGCGTCAAACAAGCAGGAGGGGAAGGGGAAAAATGGCTCAGATTTGTCAGATTACTCTGTTTATCTTAGGATAAATGCCTGACCAGATAAACGCGTGTTGTTGAGGTCAAGTATTAAATCATGAGTTATGTATTTTGCTGACGGTTTTTTCCCTTACCCTACCTCTTTCCCATTACAGGACCTTAAGGGGAAAAAATTGAAATATTTTCTGGAATGTATGTGTATTGTATAATATGATAAAATTTTTCCATTTCATGGGTCTTTCCCCTACCTTTTCCGGAATTATTTGTAGATACTAGAACGAGTATGAGTAGAGTCGAGTAGTGATTTCGAGATTTCCCTTTTTGCTTTTATCAACTCACGTGACATAACACTCGTAAATCTAGGTAATGTAACCCTAAAGTGAGCACTATTTGCTTGGAAATAACAAATGATGCAGTTGTAACTGAGATAGATAAAAATAGCAAATGTTCCGTAGGGTGAAGTCTACGCAAATGGTGTCTTTTTTTCCCCTAAGCCTTTTAACATATATGCACCATTATTCGATCACTAAATAAAATTGTAAATAAATCCTTTTCTTTTTAATATATTATACAAGTTCACACGTATTCATAATTTCAAATTTCTGTGCGTATATATTTTCGGAATGAAACTCCTCACTAAAATTATTCTCTTAAATTAAAATTTATAATAGCAATCGACGTAAGAAAACTGATATAAAATACAGTGAAAATCGTTTAACACGAAACTGAGGGACTAAAATATTTTTTTCGTGTTAAAGGATATTGTAAAAAATAAAATAAAAACATACATTCAACAAATTAAGTTTATTAGAGTATATTTTATTTACATAGTATGCTTGTATTTAATACAAATCAATAAAACAGAAACGTTCACAGGAACCTAATGAAATTTTATACAAAATGTAATCAAGTGTTTTGAAAAGCAAAACATTTATTGAGTTTTTGGAAAATAACTTGGTACTTTTCATTGCATTGACTTTTTTAGCATCAAATTGCCAACACATTGTTCGATGTTGTCCATTTTGTTTTACATTTCACTATTGGACTGCGCATACATTTCCTGATGTTCCTCATTTCGGATGACGTGGCAACAGGAGCTGCATTATCAATTTCATTCTTGCCGTGGGAATCTGCATCAGTGGTATTTATTAGCTTTGATCAAACTCTAAAATGTCTTTCTCAGCCATAATTGGAGATGTACACACATTATCATCATCTACTGGAACGAATTCATTCGGTAGTACAGTAGGACAGTACAATAATACAGAAATGTTCTAAAAAATTACATTAAATATCGGCTCAGTTTCAATATCCTCCTACTCCAAAAGGAAAATCTTTTCGTGTTACGCAATTTTCATTTTGTGTTAAGAGAAAAATGCATGAAAATACATAATAGTTTGTCGGGGCCGTTGTATTATTTCGTGTTAAGCGTTATTTCATCTTAAACTTTTTCACTTTAAACGTATTTTACTGTAAATGTAAAATACTGTTTACTTTAGACTTCAATATACTCGTAAAACGTTCGTTCTTTTTAACGCTCTTTTATAAGTTTCACTTGCATGTAACGGAATCTTAGAACTCGATTTTTCCCCACTTAAAAAGATCGGATTCATTCGAAATTTCGCCCACTTATCAAGGACCGATGACAATACAATAATTTCATAATTTTGTTCCATTGTCCTTTTCAGGATCGTCAGGAATAAGGAAAATCAGATTTGGCGACAATTCCAGATACCACGACCAGATTTGGCTATTTATTGCATATATCATTTTTAAATTTGGCGACGTGTTCCATGTACCATTTCCAGATATGGCGACTAATTTCATACATCATTTCCAGATTTGGCGACTAAAAGAATAAGGTGTAACCCTAAAGTGTTTTGAATTTAACGCTAATTTTATGCAATTATAAAATACACTTGCGGTTAAAAGAAAACAAACAAACAAAAGAAGTGTTCTGTATCTGAGAAAGTGAAGGGTGGGTGTGTGTTAGCAATTTCTAATCATAATATAAACATTTTTCTGAAAATGAAAATAAAAAAAGGCTCAAGCATGTGAAAAAAAAATAATTTGCGTTCTAACTGTTAAATATTTTTTATTTTTATAAAGCAATATGTTTAGAAGTGATGATACGAATTAACATGAAAGGAACACGTTTAAAAGGTGAAGAAATGATTGACACTTCATATTTTTTTTTTAACATTTATAAACCCCGTGCACCACCGAACGTATAACACGGGGGTAAACAACACAGACAGAAGAAAGGATCACAACACAAACATCCATGCCTTCTCCGGGATTCGAACCCAGTCCCTGCGGCACCGCAGTCAGCTTCACTGACCACTATACCGGATGGGCGGCTGACACTTCATATTACCATGCTTTTATTAACTCGCTTTCTTTAATGCCTGTCCGGGTGGAATTTTGTAATTGATTTTAAAATGTGTGACTTTCCGAGGAGCTAGAAACTTGAAATTTGGACCATAGATGAGAAGTGGATAACAATGCATGAAAATGTTAAAAAAGAAAACAGAAACGAAAAGGAGGAATTTTATAATTTTTAGTCCGTTATGAAAACATGGTACACTAAAAATTCGAACTTTTTCTTCTTTACACACTTTTATTTGTTTGACCTGTTCAAAAGAGACGGAATCTAATATAACTATACGGGACTCATTCGAGGCCTCGTAAACAGAGAGAATAAATACACTTCAGACCCGTTAATTAACATCCATTGAAGAGCAAGACTAATTCTACAGCCACGTAATTCCAGCTTCAAATATCAAACTGAAGGATAAATTTAACAATAAATAAATGATATTTTAAAAAACTAAAAAACACGCTTTTATTGTAGTTTGAACTAAAAAAATGAAAAATAAATTACAGTTTGAAAAAAACCAAAAAACAAAAGGATTAACAAGAAAATGAATGTCATTCGGGTAAAAGCGTGGGGTGTTCTATAAATGTATCAATGGACTAAATTCATGTGACGTCACGATCACGTGAAAACTGTGTCACGTGATTACGCTGCCGTTTGTTTACTACCATCGCTAGGACTATTTTGCTATCGCAGTTTCACATTGTACTTTTAAAAATGTCTCATTTTGCTAAAATGGTTGTTCAATCAATAAATGAAAATATGATTGAGGAAAAAAATCCCTTTTTTTCATATACCAGTGCAAAATATGAGTATTTTGAAAGCATGTTGAAACGTGAGGATTATAAACTATCTCCTCCCTGTTTATTATGTATGCAATTACTTTGAAGAATATTTTCAATACCGACGCCAGCTTAAACCAAGCTTTATTCTCACTATTTTTGTCTTCAAAAAAGAAACCTGTTCTAAAAGGATTTTGGAGAGGTGTAGACTTTCACAAACATGTAAATACTTCAAAGCAAATTTTTGTTTATTTTAAATAAAATTATATTTAGATCATACATAAAAAAGTAAAATATGTTAGTTAACTTAAGCAAATTTTTGTTTATTTTAAATGAAGTTATATTGAGAACATATAATGTTTAATTAACTTAAGTTTTACTTATTTTATGCATCTTCAGAGTAATAACAGAGGTACTTAAGTGTTTAATTATCTAAGATTCGAACACAAGAATCTGTTTATAGATAAATCATACTATTATTTTTTATAAACTATATGTAATTCAATAAGAAGAAAAAAATATTTAAGACTAAAGATAATTAAATTGAATTTCTGATAATTATTGCACCTTTTCTGATGAAACATTCCCTTAAAATTGTATAATAATTTTTAAAAAGTAGATCAACGTATTAAAGGCACTTTATACAAAGACAATTAAAAAAAAGTATTCAATTTGTCATAAAAAATTGTAATGCAAACTTTTAATATAGTTCATACTAGCATTAATAACATTAATTTGTGATCCAAGTGTCGCATACCCATGCATTATATTTAGTATCCCTGATATAAAAGTGCAATTTCCAATAGAAAACTATTCAGTTCTGCAAAGCATTGTACTAACGAGTAAAATTACAAACACATGTTCATTAAATGCATGTTTTTTTTTTCAGGAAAGTTACAATTTTTTGCAATTTTTTTTCGATACTTAATATAACAAGGTTTTTAAGCATTCTGTACACATGCATGGCTGAAGGTAACTCTTTATTAATTTTAATGTGCTTAAAGAGCACTTGCTATAGTGACTGCAACTTAGAGAAAAGTATTATAACAGTTAATACATGTAGAAATAACTCATTATAATCATTTAGTTAATTATTAGCCCTGATTATGTACTTTATATGTAATTAAATAACTCATAATAATGGATAATCACATTACAATGAATATATCCTGAAAATTATATGTTAATATGAATCATTGCTTTAACTAAAAAATGAAATAGTATTTTCTTTTATTACTTTAGACAATCATTTCTAAAAAAAATTCCAAACATTTTTAAAGAACAATTACTAAGTAAATCAGACAGTCAAAGATGGAGAATGTTATTTTATAAGAAACATTTCAAATATCTTTAAATGCTCCATAATATTGTAAAACACATACATATATATGCAATGCAGTGTAAAAATAAAATTCATTTTCATCCAGTAACTGTTCCACAGTAAAATAAAATATTAATTCGAATTTTAAGAGTAGGTAGGCAAACTTGATGTAAATATAGTGTTAAAAAAATTTATTTTCATGACAGGATAAATACCATATCAACTCTAATATTTTATGTACAAAAGGGGGGGGGGAGAAAAGGCGATGGAAAAAAATACACTTTCACCAAAAAATAATTATCAACATTTATCTAAAACTTTCATTTTACCTAATAATCTATATACACAGGCTTCAAGAAACAAACGTTTTTGCAAGTTTAAAATGTACTTCAATAAAAAAAATAAAATAACAAATCATCAAATTAAATTTGATCATTTCTAAAAATTGTTGCCTTTTGCGATGGTATCATTCCCCTTAAGAATATTTTATTTTAATTTAAAGAAAGAAATAACATCAATTTTTAACAGTAAATAATAATTATTAATTATTTAGAAATCAATAATTTGTGAAATGTAAAAATCAAAGAAAATTTATTTAATTTTTGTAAACATTACTTTCACAAATTATCATCAAATTGTTTTACTTCAGAATAAATATTTTCTCTTGACTTTGAATTATGAATTAAAATTATAAACAGACATTTTTTAATATTATATACACTTAACTGACTCTATTTGATAATAATAGTGAGTTCTTTTTAATGAAACGATACAATTGTTATTCGATAGTCAAACAGTTTCAAGTTTTTAAAAAAAAGTTGTATTGATCCTATATACTGTAAGCCATTCTTGCGCAAAAATATATAATTAATAACTACTAAATTAATTAAGAATTAAAATACAAGTGCTAGGATCCAACCTAAATAAATATACCAGCTAACACTATTTGAAGCAGACGAATACCTTAATTAGATAAATAAATCAGAATACAGCAAAAATTATATCAAAGAGTTGTTGAGAGTTTTTCCTAACAAATATATACACTAGAATAATGCATAAAATACAATGATATCATATATTTTAATTAGATAAATTAAAGCTAAAGAATGTCAACAACTTGCGTATTGGATTCTACCACGGTATTGAAAAGCACGTGGAATTGTTGCCCAATTTGTCACGTGATTACTCGCTTGGTGCCAGTCAGTCGCGAATTTCCCCCATTGTTATAATTTTTAACTTCTATTCCGAAAAGCTGAGTTAGTGTAAAAATGTAGTACAAAGCACCCCACGCTTTTACCACAATGACATTCATTTTCTTGTTAATCCTTTTATTCTTTATTAAGAATTATTTTTTTACTTTTTAGTTCGATTCTGTATGAAAGCGTGTTTTTTGGTTTTTTTCAAACTGTAATTAGCGTCAATTAATACTTTCCAAAAGAAATTAAAATATTTGCTCATACAACAGTAAGCACTCTCGTATTATGTATAAGATAAATTTAACCTTCTGACACAGCTTTTTTATTGGTATTTAGAATAGCAAATATATATGCTTAGGCCTTCAAATTTTATAAAGACATACTAGAGAAACAATAGGACTCGAGTTTTGGATTCCTACCATGGTATTGTTAGAACTATTCATTCGTAACTTCTGTTTGTAGAAACAATCCCTACTTTTCAGATTTCTTTTCAGTCAAAATTTTAGTTCGGTCCTCCGGAGCTTTATGTTCATCCCAACCTCTCATTAAAATTTCAGCAAGCATAGATTAAACAATTAATTAACATTGAAAATCTGTTTGCAAAACAATGACATTTTACACAAATTCATATCTTACGAACAATATGTTTTGTGGCCTAGGTAGCCTAGTGGTCATGGTCACGCACTTGTGGTTTGTGCCACTGAAGACCTGATGTGTAGAAGGGCTGATGCATATTAAATCAGTTGAGGCTCAAAGTCCTCCCATTGTTATGGTGTTGAAGTGAGGAGAGGGAGTACCAGATCAGGTGTCACCCTCGTCACATGGTTTAAAATTACGTGGTCTGATGTAAATAGACCCCTTGCTGCTTTATAGTGAGAAGTTAATAAGTATTCATTGAAGATACATTTTAACTGATAATGCATGTATTTGTTATTTTTCCTATAACACGGGAACGTATATTTCCCGTTAGTGAATGAATATTAACGACGCACTGTTTAGCTACACTAGGGCTTTTGGCGACGGACCTTTTCATTTTGAACCATTGTGAAATGACGAGGACGACCTCTGAGCAGGCTCCCCCTCTCCTAACTACAACATCACACCAACGGGAGGACGTTTGAGCTGTCATAATATTGGGGAAATAAATAGATTTAATTAAATTAATTTTAAGGGATCTAATAAGTTAAATTTGTTATATATATATATATATATTATTTATGCATTGCAGCTACATTAATTGGAAATGACAATACAAAAACCAAATTCTCTAAAGTTGCGCTTATATATTCCTTTTCTAATGATATGCTTAACAATTTAATCAATTAAAATTGTAAAATCATGTAGGCTTTTAAATAAAAATGAAGGCGAGGTATTTCATACACTTGGGGGAAAAAAACTGCATAAAGTAACGCCAGAACATCATTTTGTCCATCGTAGTTCACTTAACATTGCAAATGTTTTTATTAATAAAACTAAAAAATGTTTTAATGTTGATGAAATTAGAATTTCATTTAAAAATAAAACATACATTGTAATTATTTAACTCGGGTAATGTTTCTTAGTTTTAATCTTCAAGATTTTTAACTAAAAAATTCATTTAAATTGTCAAAACTCATTCAATTTTGATGAAGGATTTCAATTATTGATTTATCTTTGTGTCGTAAATCACAAAAAAAGCAATTGTTCATCTGTTTTTGAAGCAAAACTGTCAGATAATTACCCACTGAAATAAGGATTCTGAAAATTCATGAACATTCTTTTGAGCTAAGAAACTTTGAATTTCATTTTTGAGCATATTCCACCATAAGTTAAAGTGTTATTAATATTTAAATAATTCATTTAAGCGCATCATCTGAAAAGAAACACTACATGATCAGAAACAACACACCACACTATCACGCAGGGACGTCTTTTTGAGGCCCTGGGCTCACAGAAATTTTAAGAACTTTTCGGGAAAAGTTCTAAGGCTCCAGTGCAAAAAGTAGGCTCTACCTGGGATTCTTAAAAGTAGACAGTATTTAGCCCTCGAATAATCTGAAACAAATAAAAGTGCATAACTCATAATCTCACAAACTTAGGCACAAACCGGCTCGACCGATGGCCGCATTTCGAATAAATGTGCTGAATGATTGTTTATGGTTTTCGACCTAGGCTTAGACATGGACAACGGTTATCACATAATAACCACTTTTGCCAGTTGACTTGCAGTTTGAAATTCCCTGTTTGTCGGAGAATATGTAAGAGAATAATATTTATCCACTTTAAAATTATCAAGATCTTATTATGACTGAGTCGACAATGAAACGAGACCCCCATCAAGCACGAGGCCCTGGGACAGGGCCCAGCTTTCCCATGCCTTAAGACGTCCCTGCTCTATCACGGATTATAAAAACTTCACTTGCGATTGAAGTAAAATATAATTATAAACTCACTTCAAAATGATGAAATTTCAAAATAAGGCACATACTAGTTTTAATTTCTACTTAAATTATTCGTGTGAAGTTGTAAACGTGTTGTAATGAAACAACTTAAATAAAAACTATTGTTCCTTATACAGATATGATAATAAATAAATAAATTTTTGAGCTTCATAAGTTGTCATAATTTTATGAAAATACTTGTTTTTAGTGTAAATTTGTCATTTAAAAGTTAATATTACATCCAATTGCAAGGTACTTTTTCATCTAGGCACATTTATTTAACAAATTAATATCCGGAAAATTATATCTAGTAATTAAATCATACTAACCACTACTAATATGCTGATCATGTACATCTGATTATCAAAATCTAAACAAAACAAAAAAGATTTTAAAAATTCAGTTATATTTGAATAATACTGTGAATTAAAAAAAAATATTCTATGTTGCATTATCTTTTTAAAATTTAAAAAGTCACATTCATTAACTAAAACTACATTTTAATTTAATTATAAAAGTGGTTGTTAATTTTTAGTAATCAACAAACTTAATTATTTATTTTTGAAACAGTTTTTAAATATATTAATAAAAATGTTGAATAATAAGTAGATAAAAAAAAGAATATGATTCGCTAAGGAAGACTAATAATTAAGAAAGTTTGTAATTTATTTGGCAGTAATAAATTATTGATAAAATTTTTTAGAAATTTCTCTACGAATGCATTGAATACATATTCACACATTGAATACTATATTCATATCTATTCTCGTTGTTATTTCTTACATTAACCATACGTAAGCATTTTGTATACTTTAATTTGCTGTTAAATATTTCCATTAATGTTAGAATTTGAATTTATTTTCCTAAAAGTATAAATCTCGTTGTATTTATGCGTCTCGTTGTATTTATGCGGATCTTGTTTCATATTTAAATTAAATTTTCTGAATAAATCTCAAAATTTATTAAGACCTCTCGTCGCGCAAAATGGGAGTCCGTCTGTAGATAAGGTACTTTGTCTTATTCATATAAAATTCTGATGAGTTTATCTGTGTATTTGGATACTGTAAGTCGTAAGTTATATTCAAGTAAAAAAATGTGTTTAAAACATACATATCAAGGTTAAACACTGGTAGAAAAACAGTTCATTTAATCCTTTACAACCCTTTTTTACTTTCTGTTTTGAAATTTGCATCTTTTTTCTCTTCACGTGGTATATATAAAGAAATATTTGAGCTAAACAAGATATTTATTTTTCTACACCTTTCTACCGTTTACACTACCAGACTTTGCTTCAAGCGTCACATCCCGTTTCTTTCTTTAAGATGTGTGATTCAGGAATTTTACAACCAAAGTTCCAGATCGGAGCGGTTTGAATGTCACAAATTATGTCACTGGATTCATTTTATCTGAATTGTGTCTAAGTAAATAAACAGCTTTAGACACTTTGGACGTCACATCCGGATCTCAAAGATTGACCAACTCGGAAAAAAGATTTATAGATGTGTAAAAGCATTTTTTGTTAGAATGATAAATACTACGAAACCAACATGACTGGCTGTTTTTTTTTCTTCCTTTCCCCCTTACACAAAAATTTATTGACTGAGAAAATTTTCGTGTTAATATTTAATTTTTTATAATTAAAGTTTAAAGTATCAAGTTTTTGAAATTAAAGAAATATTTATTATACGCTGTAATAGTGTTTCCTTTGTTTATTTAGGTAATAATACGTTAGAAACATAATTTTCAGTTTTCAAAAATAGATCTAATCTGATAGTTATGATGTTCCATCCCTTTACTTGCATATTACTGAAATAAACCAATTGAACCAACACGTTTCAGGATATATATACAAATAGTTATAAATCTAACTAACCAGTCAAGACACAGAGTAAGAAATAATAGCTCCAGTAGTTCAATAGCAAACTCTTGGCCTTAGGAATCAAGATTGCAGATTTAAACAAAGTTTTTAGACTAGTGAACCTTCACCTGCAATTTGCTTATACTCTGGGTCATAGGGAAAGAGAGGAAGAAATATTAAAAGAAGTGTAGTTATTACAAATAAAATACATAATACTATTAATATATAAGGATAAATTTAAATATAACCTACGTAACTGCTAGTATTGTGTTAAAATCGATATATATATATCAACATATCTATATATATATATATAAAGGAGAAAAGCGACTCACTCACTGACTGACTGACTGACTGACTAATCACGAAATCTCTGGAACTATTCAACCTACAGACTTGAAATTTTGTAGACATGTTCCTTTGATAGAGTAGACATCAGCTAAGAAAGGATTTTCCGAAATTCGAAACGCAAGGGGCGTTACGGGGGGTTAAGGGCTTTAATAATAATTGTTTCCATGTTTAAACTACTTGATGTACAATCTTAAAATTTGGTAAGCGGATTTCTTTCAGAGAGTAGAGATCCGCTACAAAATGAGTTTGCTGAAAATCGACCCCCAAGTGGCGTTGCAGGGGCTTAGGGGGCGTTATAGATAATTATTTCCATTTTTAAACTATTTTATGCACTGTCTTTAAATTTGATATATAGATTCCTTTCGTAGAATAATGATCAGTTACAAAACGGGTTTTGTGAAAACAGACTTCTAAGTGGCGTTACGGGGGATTAAGGGGCGTAATAGATAAATATATCCGTTTTTAAACTACTTCACCTACCTGCTTGATAATTGGTAGGTAAGTTTCTTTCCTGGAGTAAATATCCGCTACAAAATGGGTTTTGGGAAAAATTGACCCCCAAGGGTGTTGCGGGGGCGGGGGTTTAAGGGCGTTATAAATTCCTATTTTTAAGTTATTAGACGTACAGTCTTGAAATTAGTAAGCAGATTCCTCTCATAGGGTAGAGATACGCTAAAATGGGTTTCGATGAAAATTGCCCCCAAGTGGCGTTGAGGGACTTAAGGGCGTTATAGATAATTATTTCCATTTTTTAAACTATTAGACGCACAGTCTTTATATTTGATAAAGAGATTTCTTTCATAGAGTAGAGATCAGCTATAGAAGGTTTTGTGGAAACAGACCTCTAAGTGGCGTTGCAGGGGAATAAGTGGCGTAAGAGATAAATATTTTCGTTTTTAAACTATTTGACCTACCTGCTTGAAAATTGGTAGGAATGTTTCTTTCATGGAGTAAATATCGCTACAAAACGGGTTTGGAGAAAATTGACCCCCAAGGGGTGTTGCGGGGGGTTAAGGGCAGATATAAATAATTATTTCTTTTTTTAAAACTATTAGACTCACAGTCTTGAAATTTGTTAGCAGATTCCTCTCATAGGATAGAAATACACTGCAAAATGTGTTTTGTGAAAATCGACCCTAGGTGGTGTTGCGGGGGTTCAAGGGGCGTTATTGATAATTTTTTTGCATTTTAATTAATTGGACGCACAGTCTTCAAATTTTGCTAAGCAGATTCCTTTCATAGAGTGCAATTCCCTACAAATGGGTTTTGTGAAAACAGACCAGAAGTGGCGTTGCGGGGGCTCAAGTGGCGTTATAGACAATTATCCCATTTTTAAACTGTTAGACGTACAGTCTTGAAATTTGATAAGCAGATTCCTTTCGTAAAGTAGAGAACCGTACAAAATGGGTTTCGCGAATATCAACTACTAAGTTTAATTTCGGGAGATTAAGAGGCGTAATCGATAAATATTTCCATTTTTAAACTACTTGATCATCCTGCTTGAAAATTGGTAGGCATGTTCCTTTCATGAAATAGAGTTCCCTAACAAAGAGTAAATGAAAATTGACCCCAAAGATGTTTGCGAGGGGTCAAGAGGAAGTTACAGAAAAAAATTCTGTTTTTAATTGTTAGACCCATATACTTGAAATTTGTTAAGCATGTTTCTTTTGTTGAATAGGATCCACTAAGAATATTTTAAGCAAATCAAGTTCTGGGGGGTTGCAGGGTTACTGGGACGTATTGACAAAAAAAATTACTTTTTCGAGCTACAGGACTATAATAAGAATTTGGTTGCATTTTTCTTTTGTTGAATTGAAATCCTGCTAAGAGCGGTAATTTTGGAAAACGGCTCTCAACGGGATTACGGGGATAAT
>BMAO01013647.1:0-31292 GCA_019973975.1 Trichonephila clavata
AAAAATGTAAAGATAAATGGATTTTGAAATCTAGCTATTTTTATTCATTAATTTTAGAAACATGCAACTTGTGACTACTATTTATAGGCTGCACGGATCTTTCTCGAAAAATTCTCTTGCCTCATAGATCGTGATATTAATAGATTTATCTAGTAAATTCCAGAAGCATTCATATGATAACCAAGTCGCCAAAAATGAGGTCAATATTTTGCCAAGTTTCGATTGAAACGCTTTTTTTTTTTTTGAATGCAGCATTGCTTTCAAATATTTATCATACAATAAATACAACAGAAAGTAATATCAGTGTATTAAACATCCAGATATAAATTATTTAACTATTTTAAGCGCTAATAATTTAATATTCGTAACAATGTTTATAAGATGGCACCGTTTTAAATTTGAGGTTTTTATTATATCGATTTCCTTGATCAGTGTTATTAGGTCTCAAATTTTTGTTGACTCTTCTTTGATGCTTTATTTTCTTTACTGTAGGAATCAGTATGATTTCTGTTTAAAGGTATATGGACAATTAAGATTGAGAATACACTATTTCAATAAATTTTAGATCTGCACATTCTCTTTCAAATTGTTGCAAGCTTTAAGAATCTCTTAAGATAATAATTTCTAAAGAAAAATAAATTTGAAAACAAAAAATTTAAAATGTATTTTGTTTTAAAAACTTTGTTACTCAAAAGTTTTGCAATCGAAATCCAGATGTCAATTAATGGTCCTGGAAGCAGATTTCAAACTCCTACATCATTATCAGTGCTGTTGATTAGAAAGAGGAGCTTATCATAATTAAAGAAAAATCATTTGTGTGTAGATGAAAATTGAGTGAGTAGATTTACATTTTTGTATCAGTCATTGTCAAGAAATTTGTGACAGCATCAGTTGACAAAAGAAAACAAAAAATGGTAAGGGTAGCATGGCCAAAAGTCCCATTCTATATAAATATTTATTTCTCAAATAATTCCTCACTAAGAGGGCTAAGATGCGAGATTATTTTAAAAAAATGGAGCAAAATTATTAATAGGTTTTAGACCCAAAGATTTTTTTTTAAGAGCAAGAATACTGTGTTCTTATTTTCTACATAATTTTATTCTAAGAAACCAGTTTATGATTGTTTCATAACTTAAGCAATTTGTGAAATTCTTCATTTTCATCAGTTTTTTTTATGGGTGTTTCATTCCTCACATTTACAGGAATGTCTTAAGAATCTTTAAGGCCTGAACTTAGAGAAATCATAAGATTTTTGAGGCTCTAGGCCCTATGAAAAAGTAGGCCCTGCCTGAGACCTTGAAAGTAAACGGTACATATAGCATGCATTGTCAAAATATTCGTTCAAACTGTAATTTGAAACAAAGGTGCTGACTCGCAATCTCAAAAACCTAGGCTCAAACCGGTTCGACCGATGTCGACTGAGTTTAATTCTTGTTTATGTGGCATAGGTTCCCAAACTTTTTGTCTCATAGACCCCTTGCCATGTTTTTCGTTTTGTGTAGACCCCTACTTACCTAAGATTAAACTTTTGCAAATTTATCATTTTAAATGTATTTTGATAGCTCCGTATAGCATTACTTACTTTAAAAGTTTTATGTTTCTAACTGGAGTTAAGTTGTGTGTCTAAACCTTAAGAAACGCATGTGAATTAGTTGATTAAATTTTAATTTCATATGTAAAATAATTGTACATAAAATAACTGAGCAGGAAACAAATGTTTTTAATAGGTGGGATGAATCTGATGCTTCACAATCACACATTTTTAACGTTTGGCATCAATTTTTTCAAGTTTAACTTTCAATCTCCTCGGTTAGTAGGATCCAATCTTTTTTTTTTTTCTGTTTTTATTTTGGAGATTCGCAACCATGCTGAAACTCCTCTTCTCTAAGAAAATCAATTAAAAACTTTCTTAAGATGTTCCAAAATTCGAAAAAATAACAGTTATATCTTTTTAAAGCCAAAATTGCTGACATTCGTTTCTAAACTTTACTTTATGATGTTCGTTAGGGTTAGTAAAATAAAGGTCCTTTTGTAATCAGACATTTTTTTCTTTTTAATACGACAACATGAATGTATTACTGTGATATTTCCATGGTCAAATCATTCTCAACCCTAGTTTCGAAACCTGTTTAAAGGGCATTAAATGTTCAACATAGGTTAAAGCGTCATTTTTCTGGAAGATTGGGACAAATTGAGAAATTGTAAAAATTCACGACGTACAGTTTTATACTCCTTTAGCTTGATTATGACAAGACACAGAAATGAAGGACCTTTTTTAATAAAATGTATGCTGTTGCCTTGTAATTGCAAATTAACCCTAGTAAATTTAGTAAATAAGTTTATAAAATTGTTAAATATGGTTTACAATTAATTAGATTTTCTATTAAAATTAAAGTCACAATTTAGTTTAGGTTATCGTAGACCCCCATTTACACCTCATGAACCCACGAATTATTTATTCACTGCCGTGGACCCCTTGCAAATTGTCATAGACCCCTGGGAGGCCATATAGACCACTTTAGGAACCACTGGTTTATGGTACTAGACCTAGGTCTAGACATGAACAACGTCATCACATAATGCATTCTTGCCACTTTTGCCAGTTGTAATGTTGTTTGAAATTCTGTTTTTCGAAGAATATGTGCAGGAATCATTTTTGACCACATTAAAATTACCCAAATAATGCAAGAGTCCAAAACGAAACGAGGCCCTTACCGAAGGCAAGGCCCGGGCCCATGCCTTAAGATGTCCCTGCACATTCATTTTCTTTTATTCGTCAAAAGCTGGTGAGTGGTTGGATTCATACTCTTTTTGTGGAAAATTTCAGTTAATCAAATTAAATTTTGTAGTTTAGGAGAACAATACATTTATTTTCTAAACAGTAGAACGTCGTTTATCCGAATCAATTGGGACCGGACAGCGTTCGGATACGCGATTATACGGATAACTGAATGCGATCCATGCAGTATAAGAAATCGGACACTATACGAATATTGAAAATCATCATATGCGGGAAATGTGCTTGAAGAAAAAGGAAAATAGGTGCAAAATGTCGCAATTTTATTTTTATTGTGGAAAATAATAACTTATTTTTCGCTGTACCATTGTACACCTTCTTTCACGCACGATCAAGAAAAACAACGTTTGCTTGCCTCAAGGTTTTCCTTTTCTTCGCGCCGTCTTCTCAATCAAGTTTTTCGTCTTTTTTTATGTCAGAAATTGTTGACTTTCCCAGATTATAAAACTGTGCTATAGACTCTCCACATTTTTTTAAACTTTGTCTCCATGTTCAAAACGTTGCGCTTCAGTTTTGAATTCGAAGCCATAGCAGTCCTCAACTCAACAAAGGAGCACGTATACTCCTACTCACTTGGAAACAAACTGACCTAAAATTCCACGCAGATGTTTACCAAATCACACAACTGAAATTCCACAAATATCCCTCACCTTGAGTTTGAGTCATCCTTACTATAAACAAAAACCACATGCTCATTTCAAGAGCAGTCACAAAACGTTTAATTCCCTTAAGGTTTTTGAATCAAAATCCTATTGCATGCGAGTTAATATTTTTCTCATTTCAAGTGGAAGGTCAGATCTACACAAGGATCTCTAATCTTATTGTAATATAACACCATCTACTGCCAAGAAAATTTCTCATCAAATATTACCAGTTAGTATCACAGATTTGTGGTGATCGGCCCTCGAAGGAAAAAAGTTCTGTTTGCACCGTTTGGGAACTGCGAGTGTTACATGGTGGCATGTATTTGGGATAGTTTCTGTGAAAAGGTTAACTAATCTTTTTGTTTAAATTATTAACTTCTTAACTGAAGTAAAAGTTGCACACTTTGCTACCCAGTACACCTGTTTTACTAACAGATTCATGTAGTTATGCAGTATATTAAGGAAAGGAAAAGACATAAGCAAATCCTTCAGTGAAATAAGGAAATCATTTGCAAACACACTATCAAGGTCATTGTATCGCATTCCAAAGCCTTCAGAACAATTTTACAGATTAGCAGCACACTGCAAAGGTTCGTACTACTGAAAAGTGTATAAACTTTCCTCCGAAAGTCTGCGTACAGGCAATCATCTTACGTGTTTATGCTATAATTACTATTAAAATCTCGCTTTAGAAAATCAACATAGCTCTCAGGGATTTTTCCAAAATATCATTTTTCAAACAAATTTCACCTTAGCAAGAAAAAACAAGAATGACCACCAAATAATCACCAACCATCCGCGCAAAAAGTCTGCGTACACTTACAAAATAAAGCTTTTAAAGATCTTTCATTGTAAAATAATTGCACTTAATCATGCGTTTACTTAATTATAAGTTTATTTTACAATTTAGGATTTGAGATTTGAAAACTTTTGTGGGTACATGGCAGGCAACAGAATAGAGACCGATACATTATTGAAAGGAAAATCAACAGAAATCTTAAAAAAAGGGGGAAATTGTACACGAAACTGCTGAAACCTAATAGTATAGACATTCATTGATCCAAAAAGTGTTCATAAACTACAAATCACCTAGAATTTTAACGTCCACCCCAAGATCCGGCCGCCCATCTGCAGTGTCACCTCGAGAATATCTTGCTTTGTAATACGCTCTATAAAAAATTCAAGACTAAGCTTCACAAATAGCTAAAAGTGTGACTGAGATCTTGCAAAAAAATGTGAATTAAACCGCAATTTGAAGGGAACGAAAAAAGAATGACTATCAAGGCAGAGTTGCACTCAAGAAACCATTCATCTAGAGTGAAAAAGAGCTTAAAAAAATTACCTTTGCCAAAAAGCATCTAAATAGGACACATAATTATTGAAAAATTTAATATATTCAATTGAAAGTGTTTTTTGTAATTTGGCATTAAAAAGAACAAAAATATGCTTGCGAAAATTCCTGGACATATCTTAAGAAAGAGAATCCTTTTTCGACTATCAAACATGGAGGTGGAGGCATAATGTTTAGGAGTGCATTGGAAGCCTTTAAGCTAGTAATCTAGAATTTATTGAATAAAAAATGTACAAAATTGATTAATTTATTGAAGTAAAATATCAGGAAAAGTGCCGAGAAACTTGCGGTGAGTGATGATTTTTACTTTCAGTGGCACAAAGGTACCGAGCAAATGGCTACCATTGTGAAACGTCGCTGTTCTGATTTGTCCCAAACCAATGCCTTAAGCCATCCTAGTCATTAGACCTAAGCCCAATACAGCATTCATGGGATATTCTCGAGTGAATAATTAGGGAAAAAATGTTATACCATCCAAGGAAATGCTCAGATCTGTCATAGAAGAATTGAACAAAATATCCTCAGATGAAAAAACTAAGCAATTTATATCCCTGCCAAATATGATGAGAGAGCTATAGAAAGAACGAAATAGCTTAAAAAGTATTAACTTTTAGTTATAATACATTATTGTAAAGGTTTTTTTCCACTTTACGCAGACTTTTGACGCACACGATTTGTGTCGTTCTGAAGTTATACATAATTGTATTAATTTATGTAAAATTCAGGTGATTCTGTCTTATACTATTTGAAATAACGATGTTAGATGTATCAATAATGAATAGTATTGATTCAGAGAAACTTCATTTAATTAGCGAATTTTACATGAATATGAAAGATGATCACCTGTACGCAGACTTTCGGAGGCAAGTGTATATTTACCATGTGCAACTAACACATCAGCAGGAGAGTGATGCATGTATGTACACTTGCAGCAGTTAAAGGGGTAATTTTACTTATATTTTCAAAAATATAATTTTTTTTAAATATTTGTGATGAAAAGCATTTTTCTGATATGAAGCTTCTAAAAAATTTTTTTTTGTTCAGATCTATCTGGAATCCTGTTTTCAGGAGCTAATGGTAAATCTAAATGTGAATCGTGTAATTTTTTGAAAACTTTGTCAACCTAGTATCAACTAAGTTCTGAATGTATTTTAATATGTTTCTAGTTTGGCAATTATCTGGATTCCGTTACACACAAGTGAAACTAATGAAAGCATGTAAAAAATAGAATTTTTTTGCTTTCCGAGTATTCTAACTATTCCATAAGACTACATTTCTCTTAATATTAAATAATGGTAAATATTTAATTTCAAAATGGTAATATTATAAAATGTGCATGTGAGGGTTTTTGCAAATAGAAAATCAAAGTGTGTATAATATTGCATTGTCTGTATATTTCAGTGTATATTTTCTATAATAAGAATTCAAATTAGTGATGAAAATGTCCTGCATTATTTGAAGTTGTATTAGTAAAAGTATTAAATTGAGATATTGGAAAATTATTGTACGTTATTTTTATATATGTTTGAAGTAACCTGTAGTTTTATGTAGGTCATCTGAAGGGGGGGGGGGCAATAGTTAATTGGAAAAATCAGTTTCCCTCTCGGATGTAAATCTGCCTTTTTTCTAGTTTTATTGTTTTGTGTATACCTCTCCTGTGTTGCAGCACATGTTTTGTGATGTGTCTTCAATAAAAACATTTCATATGTACCACCTGCGCGCTACAATGACTTATTTAAGTACACCACTAAAGGCAAATTAGAACTAATCTTTTTTAGAAATATTTTTGATTCCCTTTCCACATCACCAAGAGGTATGAATCTCGATGCATTTTTTTTAAAGAGGTATCGTCAGAAGCCATAGTCCTCTAAGGTAAAAGATCTTAAGACAGAACAAACTGGGAACAATTTTTAATGCATTCGTAAGACATTTTCAAATATTGCATCAGATTACACAATCAGACAAGGAATATTACTGACAATTCAAAAAATTTAATTATGTTGTACTACTCAACATTGTTGTATAAACTACACAATGATAGAAACTCCTAGATTTATCTTCATGATGCAACAGATATTTTTTGTGGTATGGTTTTGTATGAGCCTTAGTTAAAATCATCTTTATTACTTGATAAATCTTCATCGGCTTGATATATTTCTTGAATTGAACTGGGCTGCAATACCAGAATTCTTTTAAAAGTCCAATGTATTCAAAGTCTGTCCATCCCATCATTATTTTCTGACAGATAATGATGTGCAGTAGACCAAGGAAATGCTCTTTTTTAAGTAGAAACCAAACTCCGTTAACCTTTTCCATAAAGTGGTTTTGTAATGGCCAGTCCAGGAACATTTTTAGAACTCCATATGGCTTTCTTTCAAGAATTAATATTTGACTATTTATATCCATTTTTGAAAACCAAACACTTGTGTGATATAGTGACCATTTGTATTGCAGTATATTTATAAGAGTCTCTTTCTCTTCCTCAGGTGTTACAATTTCAGAAAAGGCATCTTTCTGCTTATTTTCTAATAAATCATATTGAAATGGATTTTGTTCACTGTAAAGTACCAATTTATGTAAAAAAAACTTTTGCTTGTAATCCACTATTATTTTATTTAATAAAGTTTTACATTCTTTAATTATTTCTTTCCATAGAGATTCATCTGAATTTTCTTGTGGTATAGGGCTTTCAGTTGTAGACATTGCTTCCCAGAGTGTTCTCATATCCGTCACTAACCAATAACATGCAGCTAATGCAAAACGTTGTTTAAGGGTGAAATCTGGACATTCAACTAATATCTTCGCTGTTTCTAATCTATTGATCCTGCCATTATCTGTCCAGCAAAAATTAATGCATCTAAAAACATATTCGTCAAAAATGTGTGCATGATCCTCTAGCCATTCTGCAACTTGACGACGAAATGGTCTTACTAAACCTATAACATCCTTTTGTAGTGATACTGGACATAAAAAGGCTGGTATCTTTCTCTTTATTAAATTTTCATATTGTACAGGACGCCAGTCGAAATCAAAATTTAACGAATTTTGATCTTCAAACACAGCAATTGCAAACTTTACGAGTGCTAAAAATTTCAAGGTATGCACCATTCAGTTCAAAATATTTTTTAAAGTTTTTTAAATTAAAGGTAAAAATTGATAAGATAGATTTCTTTGCCCTTATTCTTTTTGTATTGGATATGCTTAAAAACAGCATCAATCTGAAATCTACGTCTTCTTAAAATTTCAAACTGAAAAAATAAAAAGAAAATCAATAATTTGTAAAGTATATTCAATAACACTTTGTGAAACATTTTCCATATGTACTTTTTAAATGTATTTGAATGAATGAGGGAGAGTTGGGTTTATTGTGGCACAAGAGCCAAACTTTGCTAAACTGCGCCAAACATTCGTTAAAACATTAAAAATTTAAAATCGCTAAAAAATTTGATTAAATTTTAGTTAAAACAGTTAAAATTTCATATGAAAAGCAATTTTAAAAAATTTACAAACAAATGAAGAATGGTGGGGTAATTCCCCCACCAAGTTTGATAAGATTTATTGAGAAAAAAACTTTTTTCGTAGTCTTGTCGGCGTTAAAAGCAATGATCCCTTGTATGTCTTCCCGTCTTTTATCACATAATTAGGATTCGGTTCATATTCCCCCCCCCCTCCACGTCGTACATAATCATGTCTTCCTCATCCGTAGTATATTCAACAGGAGCCGACTTTCTGGGTTATGGCATTTATTACATTATGGTCTACTTTTAGAAACCATTATATTTTTAATGAATTGCTCCAAAAAATTATTCATTTAAAAATTCTTTTATTATTTAGATCAGAGGTTCCCAAACGTTTTCGTCTCAAACCCCTTGCCACGTTTTTCGGTTTTGATTTGACCCCTACTTAGATAATAATTTTTTGCAAATTTATCAACTTAAATGTCTTTTTGACAGCTGGTATAGAACTATACTTTAAAATATTTAAATTTTTAACTGTAGTGAAGTATAGTGTTTAAAACCTAAAACGCATGTTAATTAAATTAAAACAACGGTTACATAAAGTAACTGAGCAAAAAACAAATGCTTTTAATGAGACAGAAATCTTGTGCTTTGTTCTTTCTGGTTGTGCTTCAAAGATTGCTGTAATCAGTTTCTAAATTTTACTTTAAGATCTTGGTGTTTGTTTCGATCAGTTCCTCTTGTAATATGATATTTGTTTTTCTTTCAATGTGACCATATTAATATCCTACTGTAGAATTACCATATATATAGTCAAAGCATTCTCAAACCTAATTTCAAAATCTAAATAAAGGGCATCTAAATGTTGAACGGAGGTTAGAACATCCTTTTCCTGGCAGATTGTGTGACAAGTTGAGAAACTAAAAATTCCAGACGTCCAATATTATACTCCGTAGCTTAATTATGGCAAGAAACGCCGAAATAATGGTCCTTGTAACTGCAGCTTAACTTCATTAAATATAGTAAATAAATCTGTTAAACAGGTAAATCTGGTATCAACTGGATTAAATTTTCTTTTAAATTTAAAGTCATGATCTGGTTTAATGCGAGTCACTATCGTTAGACACCCAAATTTTTTCTCTTACGTGAACTCCCTGCATGCTGCCATAGATCCCTGGGGGTCAATATAGACCACTTTGGGAATCGCCGATTTTGATGATTAAAATGTACGTAATTATTTCAAAAACATTTCAATTTGTAATAATGTCACTTGTGCATTTTGGACATGGCACCTATGTCAAAAAAATTGTTTATTTTGGGAGACAATGTGCAAAACCAGTAGGTCTTAGAAGCACAAAATTCAGAGTTCAAGAAAAATATAGAATACTTGCCTTGTTCTTGAGAACAGATAACATTAATAAGATTATAACTTTGGTTATACCCGTTTTAAAACTTGTGTTTCATTAGTATTTTTCAGTTGTATTTTTTATCTCAAATTATTTCTGTTTAATTACTGGTAACGTTAGCGAATTTCAGATCATTATTTCCAAATGAAAATTTATACATATGGAACATGAAATTGAAAAAATAAAAGCACATTTTCATAATTGAAAAATGAAGTTTTCATTGAGTTATAAAACTTTATAGCAGTACTAAAATAAGGTTCTAGTTTGATAGCCAGTGTCTACGAGCGAAGTTGCTATGTTCGCCAAGATGGACGATAACATTATATGGTTAACTTGATCATTTTTAGCATCTGGCAATGTGGTTGCCATGGGGAAAACGTATATTAGAAATAGTTTTTATTGGCTTTTTCTCGTGGCAACCTTATTAATTTCAGACGATTTTAATTCGATTTCTTTTACAATTTAATCATTTTAATTGCATTTGCTCTGTCTTGCAAAATAAAGTCTTCTGTTTTATTTTGTGCTATTTTCGAATACGGATATTTCTAATATAATAAGTGAGTACTGGTATATTTTTTTTTTTCAAGAATGAACGTTTTATTTTTTATTGCTACAAATATATATCGTCCATTTTCAAATTTACTTTTTAAAAATGTTTTTTAACGTTCCTTGTTCGATGAAATTCGTTGAATGAACTTGCAGTTTTTGGAACAACGCACGTTTGCGGTACTTCATATTTAATATTCATTTGCATTATGTAATTATTTTAATAATATAATATAAAAATACAATTAATGTTATATGTGGTAATCATTATTCATTATTTCTAATAATTGTTTTTTAATTATTTTTCTTATAATTATTAAATATGTTATTTATAATTATGTTACTTATTCATAAGCATTATTATGTTATTTATTATGTTTATTCATAATTATTTTTTGTTATTTATTTACAGTTATGTTAAATGAGTATTCTTATGTACGCTTCTTATTACAATACGATGTTGTTTTTTTATAATTACTATTAAATTATATTCTATGATTATTATATAAAATATTGTTAAATCATACTATATGAATATATAATAATTAATATACAATATTATATATATAATAGTTAATCTAAAATTATAAGATTTATTATATATTGCATAATATTACTATTAGTAAAAAAATTTTTAGATTGTATTGATATTCATTTTTTATTAATTCTAAATATCTTTCGTTTCAAATAGATTTTACTGAATTTCAAAAGTTTTTTAAAATCATTTTCCTGGCGTTCTCTTACCGCTACGCCGCCATTTTGGATTCCATTCCAAAGACATTCGCTGCTTGGCGTGATTCTTTATCGCGCCACGCAGCGTTTGGCGCGTAGACCCAGGAAAACAAACCAGTTCCTAAAATAATTTCGTTTAAATATAGGTAATAAATTGTTAAAACTTATATCTACAACATATGTTATAGGTTTTTTTTAATGTGCTCTGTCGAGCTTTAGAAATAAACAGAATGATACATATGCAGAATAGTATCTGAAATAAATATTACAATAATTAAATTTATATACAGTCGACTCTTTAATTGAAACCTTCGACAATACGAACCTCTCGCTAATTCGAAGTGTACGCTCAGTGCCTAGAAAAACTCTTGATATTTCGAACTAAAGTATTACGTTTTGGTACACTCGATATTTCGAAGTATAATCTGTGGCTGGTCGGAATTGAAATCTCGATAATTCGAAGTGATCTTATAAAACTCTCTGCTATTCAAACACTCACTATTGTGTTGAGTCCTGTAGCAAGCAGGTTAGACCTTATATATTTTATGTTGTATTGTTTCTGCTCGTTTCCCCTGTAATGTAGTCCATTTGACCATCGGAGTAAACTCAGATAACTCTGACAGAAGCTCAAGTGTCACTAAACAACCTACGCAACTTTTTCCTTCAAAATTATGTTGATGCGAACATTTTTCAAGCTTCATTTATTCTAGAAAAATCTATTGACAAAATTAGATTGAAAGTCATAAAGCAAAAAAGATAAGTTTTTTTTTCGAAATAAAATTATTATGTACAATATATATTCTTATAATACAGTCTACTCTTGATAATTCGAAGTTAAAGAGACCAATAAAAAATTTCGAATTATCAAGAGGGTAGAAAAAGCCTCCCAAAATAAAAAAAATTTTTAACACACTTAAATTTGAAACTATGTAATAGAGCAACAATTGCACATATGTATAAAATTATTTTAAAGTATTTTTAAAAAGTACATATTATACAGTATAAATATTATGCAGAAGTTAGTCCTGTATTAAAAAAATAAATTTATGTATTAAAAACAACTATTAAAAGGATATATACTGTACATATGAAAACGAAAAATATCTGTTGACATTTTTTTGTTTTATGGCATTCAATTTAACTTTGTCAATAGATTCTTCTAGAATAAATGAAGCTTGAAAAATGTCCGCATCAACATGATTTTCATAGGAAAAGTTGCATTGTTTGTTTGGCGACACGTAAGCTTCTGTCAGTTATAGGTGTCAACTCCGATGGTCATCAAAAGGACACGTTACAGAAGACAAGCAGAAACAATGCAACACAAACTATGCAAGATCTAACCTGTTGTCTACAAGCGTGTTTGAATTGTCGCGAGTTTTAAAAGATCACTTCAAATTATCGTGTATTCTCTTCCGGCCAGCCACACAGATTTTACTTCGAAATATTGAGTGTACCAAAACGTATTGTTTTAGTTCAAAAAGCAAGAGGTTTTTCGAGGGGGTGAGCATATAATTTGAATTAGCGACAGGTTCGTGCATCATTTGTGTCGAACATTATAACCAGTGTTATGTTCAAAGATTGAAAAAAATACCTAAAAATTACGGATTTGAAAAAGTTTTTCGTCCGATACCCTTTTCAAGAGAATTTATTTTTACAGTATTTTTCTTACATTTTATAATTAAATATTATCGTTGTTTGTTGTCGGTGTAGTGAAATTTTGAAATTTCAACTTAAAAACCAAGTCATCAAAAAAAAAAAAATCTTTTGTTAAAAACGCGATTTTACGGAAAGCCAAGGGCTTAGACGTCGAAAACTGGTTTCGCGCCAAATGACTTCTGCGTTTCACCGTCTGAATTGCATCTGCTCATGGGTTGCACTAGTAAAAGTGGTGACTATAACAAATAAATATCACCAAATTTGGAGAGTTAAAAAAAAGTGGGGCGAAAATATTTTTTTTTCATTTTTTCTGTACATAACTTTAATTTAAAACATTCATTTATTATATCCGTTTATAAAACAAAAAATTACTGTAATATTTGCGAAAAAGTTAATCCCCTTTATTCGTACTTTGTTTTACCAACCATCGCGTTTTCTTCAGTCTTCGAACATTTAAAAAGTCAGATGGAAACGTCCTCCGGCCTTGAGGACGACACCCGCGAGCCGGCGTGCCCTCCGTCCTGATTACCTGACTCTAATCTGAGATCCCTCGCGTATTGTCCGTAATAACGTTTTTCCGCATTCGAACGTTAGAAAAGTTCGAGGCTGTTTGTTCGATCGGAATAACTTCACTGCTTAGAAGAATTCGCACGGTAAACGCGGGGATTACCGACGCAACGAGTTACGTCGAAACACATCGACGTTTTCCTATACTGTATTTTTGAAATTCACGTAGAATTGGAAAAAAAGAAAAAAAAAGGTGTCTTACTTCTTTTAAATACACCCCCAAGGAATGCAAAAGTCGACGTCGTGGTTTCGATCATACCTGGGGCGGAAAAAGAAGTCGGCGGAGAAGGTCGAATGACGAGAGCAACATTCTGTTGTATGGATCCAAAGAGTAGTGGATATGCGCCTCTTTTCACAGTAGTCGTGACTCATTTGCCGAGGTGTTGCCAACTGCAGAGGACTCAATTGTAGACGTCGTGTTCATAATAAATATTATTTGCAATACATTTAAATGTCGTTTTTGTATGCTATCTTAAGATATATAATGAAGCACAAAATAGAATTTTTGAAACACATTGAAAAGTCTATCAATATTCAAATTTATATTCCTCCATAATATTTTCAGTTTACTTAAAAAAATATCTCGATTTACACATTTAAAAAATTGCGTTACTTTTAAACTTCTCAAAGTTCTTCTTTCATTTTAAAAGGGGGCTACGGTATCCTAGTGGTTAAGGTATCGGATCGTGGCTGGAGTGTCAAGAGTTCGAGCCCATCACCACTTAAGACCCGAAGTGTAAGGAAGCAATGTACGTTAATTCAGTCGAAAACTCAAACGTCCTCCCATTGGTGTGATAGTTAGGAAATGGTGCAAGCTCAGGTGTTGTCCACGTCACTTGACCATAGTTTAAAATTACGAGGCCCGTCGCCAAAAGCCCTCGTGTAGCTGAACAGTACGACGGTTATATTCACTCACTCACTCATTCATTTTAAGAATTTTCACCTATGCTAATGTAATCTTCGTGGCCCGGTCGTCATAGCGTGCGTTTTCCACCGAGGAACCTCGGGTACTACTCACAGTTAATAGTTTATTTTTATGATTTTTCAAAAAGTATTCAAAATTTTGCTTGCACAGTTAATAACTTTTCACCAGCAACTTTTTTAAAGATCATTTATTTCGCCACAATACAATATGGTTTTTTTATACTAAATAACGATATTTTGCATATTTTATATTTTTTCTAAAATGATCAATATCGTTAGGTTTTTATGAAAATGGATTTTAAATCGTTCTGTATGGATTTCTTATCGTTGTAACGAATCGAAATTCTGCACTAAAACAGTTCAAACTTTGATCTTTTAGAATCAATGTTTTAAAAAAATGAAAAATGCTAACATTTAATAACTTTTTCATCTATAAAGATAATCGCCCGAAACTTTTTTTCTGTGTGTCGAACGTTTCAAAAACAACATTCACAATTTTAATTCATCATCTAATATAATTGTAGAATTTGGTAATTTTAAAAATTTCTGCTTTTGTCTTTTTTCAACGTACAACTATTTTTAAAAAAGATACATTTTCGTTTCCGGGGTCTAAAAAATTGCAAAGTGTGTGAGTGAAAATACGTTGCACTGTTCACCTATTCCATTGCTTTTGGCGACGGACGTCAAAATTTTGAACCATGGTCAAGTGACGCGGACGACACCTGAGCTGGCACCCCCTCTGCTAACTACCACACCAACGGGAGGACGTTTGAGCTCTCGACTGATTTAAAGTGCTTCACTCACCTGCATAGCAGGTCTTTAGTGGCTCTGGACTCGGACTCATGAAATGCCTATCAAGACCCGATACCTTGACCACTTGGCTACCGCGGCGAATCAACGTGTATCGCTCACTTTAAAGGGCGGGGTTTCAGCGGTAGCTAAAATTGCCAAAGGACAGAAAAAGTCATTGTCGTAAAAGACCACGAATTCTAGATTTTGAATGCTTTTGGAGCATGGGCGGGGGGGGGGGGGACTCGTCAGCCTTTCTCCCCCCCCCCTCCCCTTTCCCCATTTTCTTTTTTGCCACTGAGATGAATTTCAATGAAGGGGATTTTTTTCTTTTACGGTCATTTTTTAAGCAAACGGTATGTCAAAATCAATTGCTAAATGAACATTTTTAATCAATTTTATTATTTCAAATCCTAAGAAGGAATTCATTGTTAAAAAAATGAATATGTTAGTTTTGTATAATATACTCTTATTCTGTCATATTTGTGTTTAAATAATTTACTCAACACAGTGGAATGAAAAACTACAAAATTAATATAAAATGCTTTTATCTGATAGTATTATTTTCGTTTTGAATGTAAGTGAATATTAACGTCGCGTGAGTGTGAATGAGATAATATTAACGTCG
This sequence comes from Trichonephila clavata, assembly GCA_019973975.1. Taxonomy (NCBI): domain Eukaryota; kingdom Metazoa; phylum Arthropoda; class Arachnida; order Araneae; family Nephilidae; genus Trichonephila; species Trichonephila clavata. The sequence continues at coordinate 15,499 of BMAO01013647.1, forward strand.
CACTGATTAGCAACACGAGGGCTTTTTGGCGACGGTCCGCGTAATTTTGAACCATGGTCAAGTGACGCGGACTACACCTGAGCTGGCACCCCCCTGTCCTAACTACCACACCACACCAACGGGAGGATGTTGGAGCTCTCGACAGATTTAACGTGCAATATTAACGTCGCACTGTTCAGCTATACACGAGGACTTTTGGCGACGGACCTCGTAATTTTGAACCATGCTCAAGTGACGAGGATGACACCTGAACTGGCACCCTCCCTCTCTTAACTACCACACCAACGGGAGGACGTTCTGGGGGCAGTGACAGAGGGAAAATAGTTTCACACTTTAAAAAAAGCCACTATAACGCCGGGATATATAGAAAGAAAAGAAACATGCATGACAATGGAAAAATGTTGAAGAAATTTCGAAAAACGGAATTGTAATGATGTTAATACAGAAATCACACACACCAGGAAGTGCTGAAATCCGATAAGGGAAGGGGAATTTCCATGGCAATGTTATACATTCGAATATATTCGAACAACCCCGGGTTAAATTGAAGGGAAAGAAACCTGTCTGACAATGAAAAGAATTGAAAAAATTTCAAAAAAAGGCAATTTTAATGACATTATTATAGCAATCACTCACATCATACGCTTATACACCCACACAGAAATGCTGGCGTGATGAGGGAAAGAGAAAATTCCCATGGGGATTAAGTTATGCTCTCGGTAAAAGCCCGTGCAGCGCCGGACTAAGCGAAAAGAACGAAACAAAGAAGTCAAAGTAATTTATAAAAAGAATATTGGAAGTGCTGACTTTGTGAAAGGAAGGAAAAATATACAAACTAGAAAAAGCTCTTGCAAAACGCCGGGTCATGCAGGTAGTAATATATATATTTTCAACAAAAATGTGAAGGTAAATGGATTTTTAAAAATCTAGGTACTTTTATTCATTAATTTTAGAAATATGTTACTTGCGACTCCTATTTATAGGCTGCACGGATCTTTCTCAAACAATTCTCTTGTGATTAGATTTATCAAATCATAGTAAATTCCACAAGCGCCATATGGGGAATCCATATGATAGCCAAGTCGCAAAAAATTAGGTCAATATTTTGCCAAGTTTCGATTGAAACGCCTTTATATTGAAAAGAGCAAAATTGCTTTCAAATATTTATTATAAAAATCCCCAATACAACAGAAAGTTATATTAGTGTATTAAACATCCAGAACTATTTTTAGCATTAATTATTCAATATTCGTAACAAACTTTATAAGATAGTACCATTTTAATTTTGAAGTTTTTATTCCTTGACCAATCCTTGACCAGTGTAAACAGTCTTGTGTTCCTTGACCAGTGTTATCATGTCTCAAATTTTTGTTGAATGTTCTTTGATGCTTTATTTTCCTTACTGTAGGAATTAGTATGATTTCTTTTCAAAGGTATGGGGACATTCAAGATTGAGAATGACACTATTTCAATAAAATTTTAGCTCTGCATTCTCTTTCAACTTGCTGTAAACTTTAAGAATCTCGTAAGATAATAATTTCTAAAGAAAAATAAATTTGAAAACTTAACTTAATAATGTATTTTGTTTTAAAAACTTTGTTCGTTCAAAAGGTTTTGCAATCAAAGTCCAGATGTCAATTAATCGTCCAGGAAGTAGATTTCCAACTCCTACGTCATTATCAGTACTGTTGATATAGAATAAATTATAGTTTGAAAAAAAACTAAAAAACACGATTTTATACTGAATCGAACTAAAAAGTTAAAAAAAAATAATTCTTAATAAAGAATAAAATGATTAACGAGAAAATGAATGTTATTGGGGTAAAAGCGTGGGGTGCTTTGTACTATATTTTTACACTAATTCAGCTTTTCGGAATAGAAGTTAACAATTGATACATTTATAGAACACCCCACGCTTTTACCCCAATGACATTCATTTTCTCGTTAATCATTTTATTCTTTATTAAGAATTTTTTTTTTTTTACTTTTTAGTTCGATTCAGTATAAAATCGGGTTTTTTAGGTTTTTTTCAAACTATAATTTATTTTTCATTTTTTAGTTCGAACTACAATAAAAGCGTGTTTTTTAGTTTTTTAAACTATCATTTATTCATTGTTGAACTTATCCTTGAGTTTGATATTTGAAGCTGGAATTACGTGGCTGTGGAATTAGTCTTGCTCTTCAATGGATATTAATTAACGGGTCTGAAGTGTATTTATTCTCTCCGTTTACGAGGCCTCGGATCGTTATATTAGATTCCGTCTCTTTTGAACAGGTCAAACAAATAAAAGTGTGTAAAGAAGAAAAAGTTCGAATTACAAAAAATTTTAATGTATCATGTTTTTTTACGGAATTTCCTCCTTTTTGTTTTTGTTTTCTTTTTTCCCATTTTCATGCATTGTCATCCACTTCCGAGCTATAGTCCGAATTTCAAGTCTCTATCTCCTCGGAAAGTCACACAGTTTAAAATCAAATATAAAATTCCCCCGGATAGACATTAAAGAAAAAAGCAAGTTATTAAAAACATGGTAATATTAAGTATCAATCGTTTTTTCACCTTTTAAACGTGTTCCTTTCATGTTAATTCGTATCATCATTTCTAAGCGTATTGCTTTATAAAAATAAAAAATATTTAGCAGTTAGAACACAAATTTTTTTTCACATGCTCGGGCATTTTTTTTATTTTCATTTTCAGAAAAATGTTTATGTTATGGTTAGAAATTGCTAACACACACCCACCCTCCACTTTCTCAGATACAGAACACTTCTTTTGATTGTTTTATTTCTTTTAACCGCAAGTGTATTTTATACTTGCATATATAATTAGCGTTAAATTCAAAACACTTTAGGTTTACACCTTATTCTTTTAGTCGCCAAATCTGGAAATGATGTAGGAAATTTTTCGCCATGTCTGAAAATGGTATATGGAACTAGTCGCCAAATTTAAAAATGATATATGCAATAAGTCGCCAAATCTGGACGTGATATATGGATTTGTTGCCAAATCTGATTATCCTTATTCCTGATGATCCTGAAAAGGACAATGGAACATAATTATGAAATTATTCTATTGTCATCGGTCCTTGACAAGTGTGCGAAATTTCGAAAGAATTCGATCTTTTTAAGTGGGTAAAAATCGAGTTCTAAGATTCCGTTACATGCAAGTGAAACTTATAAAAGCGTGTTAAAAAGGAGGCTTATCATAATTAAAAAAATTCATTTGTGTAGAGAATAAAATTGAGTGAGTAGATTTAAATTCTTGTATTATTTAGTGTCAAGAAATTTGTGACAGTATCAATTGACAAAAAAAAGTAGTAAGGGCGGCATAGCCAAAAGTCCCATTCAAAAAAATATTTTTTTCCCTTTAAAACAATTCATTTATAAGAGGGCTAAGATGCAAAACTATTTAAAAAATGGAGCAAAATTATTAATAGGTTTTAGAGCATAAGAATTTTGTAAGTGTCTACATAATACTGTGTCTACATAATTTTATTCTAAGAAACCAGTTTATGATTCACAATTTAAGCAATTTGGGAAATTATGTCATCTTCAGTTGTTTTTTTTACTGGATGTTTTATTCCTCACATTCACAGGGACGTCTTAAGACTCTTTAAGGCCCTGGGCCCCTATGAAAAAGTAGGCCCTACCCGAGATCTTGAAAAGTAAACGGTGCAAATACCATGTATTGTCAAAATATTCGTTCAAACTGTAATTTGAAATAAAGGTGAACGATTCTCAATCTCAAAAACCTAAGCTCAAACCGGCTCGCCCGATGGCCGCTTCTCGACAGAGTTGAATGATTACACTAGGCAACATCAAAATTGTTTCGGGCTCAAAAAGAGTTTATTATGAAGTATTTTGGTCTGCTAAATATGAATATCATCATAAAAACTTCAGCTTAGCTCTTGTTTTCAAGAATCAGAACTCGCTTTTCATAAATAGCTGTATTTTTACTCATCTTTACTTTCTATGTATAATCTTTTGGATGTTCATTTGAGCGGGTAGATGGAAGCTCTTGCCTCAGGAGAGATTCTATTTCAACGAAAGGCGTGTAACCGCGCCACCTTTCTTCAGGTGTGTTTTGAGTCTAACCTAGAGCATCAGTAGAACAAAGAACAAGCAATAGTACACGATTCAAGTGATATTCGCTGTTTTCCGTTTTAGAACTCAAGGTAAATCAATTCAACTATATTTAGGACTCAAAGATAAGTGTGGTATACGGATTTTTAAACGGCAAAAAGGATGTGAACTATCAACAGTTGTTGAAAGAATTCCTACAAAATGTTCATGACCCAAGATGCAATATGTCTCTAAAGATCCATTTTTTAGATTCCCATCTTGAATTTTTTCCCTAAAAATTGTGGAACTGTAAGCGATGTGAACACGGTGCAAGGTTTCATCACGATATCACAGCAATGGAACGTATATATCAGGGTAGTCGCGATGAATCAATGCTCGCAAACTACTGCTGGACGGTTATAAGGGATACTCGGGCTTCGATATACAAGAGGCAATTCAAAAGGAAATGTTCATAGGAAATAAACTAAAAAATACTGATTTCTGATTATGAACACGATTTCCGGAAACATGACTTATTGTACTTAATGAATGACTTAGTAATGTTTTGTTCTTCAAATTTACCAATAAATTGATGGATGGGCTGTGGTATATCTTAAAAACAAGAGCTAATAAATAAATTTCATTTTCATATTCGTTTTTTTTTCATCCCAAAATTAGCAAGAATATGCTATTTGGAACTAGGAAGACAAAGTTGTTTTTTGTTGTCTAGGCCTAGGTCTAGACGTGGACAACGGTCATCATATAATAATACAGTCTTGCGTCTTTTGCCAGTTGTCATGTAGCTTGAAATTCTCTGTTTTTCGAAGAATATGTGCAGGAATAATTTTTGACCACATTAAAATTACTCAAATAATGATCTTATTAAGAAAAGAGTCCACGTAACGAGGCCCAGTTGGCCCATGTTTTAAGATGTCCCTGCACATTCCTTTTCTTTTATTTGTCAAAAGCTGGTGTGTGGTTGGATTAATACTCTTTTTTGTGGAAAATTTCAGTTGATCAAAGTAAACTTTGTAATTTTGGCGAACAATACATTTATTTTCTATACTTGGAAGAAATTGTGAACAAATTAAAAAATGTAAGAATGAATTTAAAAATTTTGGACAAACATTTTTTTTAACCATAAAACTGTTTACTTAAATGAAGTGTGTAACATTTACGTAAAGCTTAAATTTCTAATATCAACAGTACAATTTACTAAGGTTATGGTGTTTAAAACTGACTATCCCAATTCAGAAGCAGAAATTGCTGAACTGAAATTTTTCTGTGTAGAAATATAATTAATACTTCATCACATTTAGCACTCCATACTAGACCAGACATCAAGCCATAAAGTAAATGTGATCCCAATTTCAATAAAACCTGGGTTTTGCTCGTTGGTATTGTTTATTGAAATTAAAATGTATCAAATCCCATAAAGCATTTCAAATTAAATCTATCTAAGCGCTTTGAATGTTAAATATTATCATTTTGTTTTCAATTCAATTCGAGATTAAAATTTTGTTAATGTTAAATGCAATCTGGGAAACATCATGCTTATGTGTATGTTGTTCCCATTGTGTTGGGAAAATGTATACAAATACAGTCGAACCTCAATAAATCGAACCTCTATTTCACGAATTTTTCTATTTTGCGGACTTTTCCCTTGAGCCAAGAACGCTTTATTAATTTCAATGTAAAACAACCTCCAAATGGTGATGTATATTTTCTCCTCTAATGATCTTTTTCTGTTATGAGATTCGATTTCTTCCCTCTTTATTTTAAAAATATTTCAGGACATTTTTCAAATTATTCTCTTTTATGGGGATCAATGACCTTGAAATCTTTTTAACAAGTGTCTGACGCACATAAAACATTAAAATTGCTTTAAGTTTTCTAACATAAAACTCACATAACATTAACAGATTTTATCGATAATTAAATATAAAGACACATGCGGCAGTGTGTATGCTCAAAATTACTTGGTTATAAAATAATATATGTTTAAAATTTTTTGTGTGCTCATAAATAGAAAATATCTCATTAAAAATTTCATCCATTTTAATTTAAAAATATTTTTTCAAGTGGAAAATAAAGTGTATTCCTGGAAAATGTTTTTTCCCTCTTGTTTTCCTTGCACATTTCTTTTTGATGGATAAAATATATAAAATAGAAATTAATTTAGAAAAAATGTATGAATTACTTTTTTCATTTAATATATACTTAAAATTTGTTTTATTTGATTTCTAAAGTAAATAAAAAGATAAATCTCTATATATCGAATCTTTTCGGGGATTTAGTGACTTCGTTAAATAGAGGTCTGACTGTATTTTCATCTCATTTAATTTTTCATATTTGTATGACATTTTTTTCATATTTATTGTTACATTTTAGGGAACTAGTTTGATATCACGGGGCAAGGCGCCAAGCGCTGCTTGGCGCGATAAAGGAATCACGCCAAGTACCGCTTGTTGCTTTAATGGAATCCAAGATGGCGGCCTAGCAGTTTCTAATAATCAGGAAGCTAGTTTTAATGATTTTTTTTAAAAAACGAAAATATTTCAAATAAAGAATATAGGAAGAGATTGAGAATATAACCAAGATCATTAAATAAATAATGAATATCAATATAATATAATAGAAAGGTACATGTACGAATAATAATATTATGCAGTATATAAAAATAATCTTATAATTTAATAGTATTATATGACAACACGGTAATTATTCTTTTTTTATAATTACTATTAAATTATATTATGATTATTAATAATTATGTAATAATTATTAAATTATACTATATGAATATTATATGTATTTAACATTAATTATAAAAAAAGAATCACCATATTGGAATAAAAACATATGAATACTCATAAAATAACTATAAATAAATAACATATATGTAATAATATTTACAAATAAATATAAAAAAAAACTATTATAAATAATGAATTTTAACACATAAATTAATATTTGTTTTTTTATATCTTATATTAATAAAATAATTCAAATGCAATGAAAATGGTTGAATTTTTAAAGAAACCGAATTAAAATCGTCTGAAATATAAAAATTAATTCTAATATCCGTTATCCCCATGGCGACCACATCGCCATGGGCTATCAAGGTAGCTAACCACATTGTAATGTTATTGCCCATCTTGGCGAAAATAAACAACAACTTGGTGCCTTGCCCCCTGATATGAAACTGGCACCCATTTTAGATATTTCTTATTCATATTCTTCCAATGTAATTTCACCACTTACATAGTAGTGCATTGTAATTATTGTATCGGTCTTTTGGTTCAATTAAAGAACGTTATCTAAAAATCTTTGGAACAATGCATTTAAAGGTTTTTATATATTTAGTCTTGCCATTTTGTATGCGACTTATCATACTTATAAGCAATTTTAAAGAGAGGGGCAGCTTAAATAGTTTTTGCTATTTTCAACGCAAGTACAATTTTTTAAACATTTTATAGTCCGTATTTATTTATAATATAATGACTGAAAACAAAATATTTTCCTTAAAATACTTTTTAGTTTGAAAAATTTTAAAACAGGTAGCTACACACTAATTCTTACGTTTCAATTTTTACATTTGTAATAAATCATTTGCTATTATAGAAGTTTTTTTTTTGAAGGAATGTGAACAAACAAAAATTGAATTTTTCACTGTTGAGACCATAGAGAGACATTTTCTTTTGATGTAATTGGCGTACAGATGTCTGAAATATCATCATTAAATTCACTATGAACAGAACAATTAGAATATATTATTTGTCGCTATCATTGCTAGTCTAATTCGTTCAGAATAAATTTTGCGTTATTCTGCAATTTTAAGATCAGTTAAACATTTTTAAGGCTTTGACATTGTGAAAGTAAAAAAAGTTTCATTCTACTAGATCTAATTATCCATTTAAAACTAAAGTACAAACCCGAAACAAATGCTCAAGTAAAAATAAAACTCTCATCCTTACTATAAACAAAAACCACATGCTCATTTCAAGAGCAGTCATAAAACACTTAATTCCCCTAAGGTTTTTGAATCGAAATCCTATTGCATGCGAGTTAATATTTTTCTCATTTCAAGTAGAAGGTCAGATCTACAAGTATCTCTAATCTTATTGTAATATAAAGCCATTTACTGCCAAGAATATTTAGCTCATCAAATATTACCAGTTAGTGTAACGGATTTGTGGTGATCGGCCCTGGAAGCAAAAAAAGTTCTGTATCCACCGTTCGGGAACTACAAATGTTACATGGTGACATGTATTTGTGATAGTTTCTGTGAAAAGGTTAACTAATCTTTTTGTTTAAATTAACCTCTTAACTGTGAAGTAAAAGTTTCACACTTTGCTACCCAGTGCCCTGTTTTACTAACAGATTCATGTAGTTATGCAGTATATTAAGGAAAGGAAAAAACATAAGCAAATCCTTCAGTGAAATAAGGAAATCATTTGCAAATACTCTTTCAAATCATTGTATTGCATTCCAAAGCATTCAGAACAATTTTACAGATTAGCAGCACAATGCAAAGGTTCGTACTTCTGAAAGGTTTATACACTTGTCTGCGTACAGGTAATCAACTTACTTGTTTATAATATAATTACTATTAAAATCTCGCCTTAGAAAATTAAAATAGCTGTCAGGGATTTTTTCAAAATTTCCTTTTTCAAACAACAAATTTCACCTTAACAAGAAAAAACAAGAATGACCAGCAAATTATCAACCATCCGCATCAAAAGTCTGCGAACACTTACAAAATAGAGCTTTTAAAGACATTTCATTGTAAAATAATTGCACTAAATCATGTTTTTAAGTAATTATAAGATTATTTTACAATTTATTTAGGATTTGAGATTTGAATTTTTTTGTGGTTCCATGGCAGGCGGCAGAATAGAGATCGATATATTTTATTGAAAGAAAAATCACCAGAAATCTTCAGAAAAGGGAGAAATTTTTAAAAAATTGCTGAAACTGTTAATAGGAGACATTTATTGATTCAAAAAGTGTTCATAAACTACAAATCAACTAAAATTTTAACGTCCACGCCAAGATCCGGCTGCCCGTCTGCAGTGTCACCTCGAGAATCTTGCTTTGTAATACGCTCTACAAAAATAAATATAAGACTATAAGCTTCACAAGCAGCTAAAAGTGTGGCTGAGATCTTGCAAAAAATGTGAATTTAACCACAATTCGAAGGGAAGAGAAAAAGGATGACTATCATGGCCGAGTTGCACTCAAGAAACCATTCATGTATAGAGTGAAAAGAGCTAAATGCCAGACCTTTGCCAAAAAACATCTAAATAGGACACATAATTATTCAAAAAATGTAATATATTCAATTGAAAGTGTTTTTTTTTTTTTTTTTTTTTTTTTTTTTTTTTGTAATTTGGCATCAAAAAGAACAAAAATATGCCTGCGAGAATTCCTGGACAGATCTTAAGAAACAGAATCCTTTTTCGACTATCAAACATGGAGGAGGAGTCATAATATTTAGGAGTGCATTGGAAGCCTTTCAGCTAGTAATCTGGAATTTATTGAATAAAAAATGTACAAAATTGATTACTTTAACTTATTTAAGTAAAATATCAGGAAAAGTGCCGAGAAACTTGCGGGGAGTGATGATTTTTACTTTCAGTGGCACAAAGGTACCGAGCAAATGAGAAGCGTGGCTGTTCTGATATGTCCCAAACCAATCCCATAGGCCATCCTAGTCATTAGACCTAGCCAATAAGGTATTTATGGGATTTTTTCTAGTGAATAATTAGGGAAACATCCAAGGAAATGCTCAGATCCGTCGTAGTAGAAGAATTGAACAAATATCCACAGATGAAAGAACTAAGATAGTTATATCCCTGCCAAATATGATGAGAGAACTATAGAAGAACGAAATAGCTTAAAAGTATTAACTTTTAGTTATAATCCATTATTGTAAATGTTTTTTTTTCCCCACTGTACGCAGTCTTTTGACGCTCACGATTTGTGTCGTACTGAAGTTGTAAATATTTGTATTATTTTATGTAATATTCAGGTGATTGTTGCTTATACTATTTGAAATAATGATGTTAGATGAATCAATAATAAATAGTATTGATTCAGAAAAACTTCATTAAAAAGCGATTTTACATAAATATGAAAGATGATCGCCTGTACGCAGACTTTCGGAGGCAAGTGCATATGCACCATGTGCAACTAACACACCAGCAGGAGAGTGAGGCATGTACACTTGCAGCAGTTAAGGGGTCAATTTTAATTCCATTTACTTTTCCCGTACATGTTAAAACATTGAGATACATAACTTTTAATTCCTTTTTCTAACATTAAAATCGTAGTTATTTATAATTTGAGTTCAATTACATTTTTTAACATATCTTAAAAGAATCTAAAAGCGGTAAAACACTAAGCGGGATCTATTTCATCAGTTTTCATATATTTATCTCTGAAATCATCTAAAGAATGAAATTAATTTTTGAATTTGACATTAATTTTCCTTTCTAGCTTCTACAGTTATCCTTTTTGTACAGTTACGATTTGAATTGCTGTAATTTTTAAAAATTTATTTAGTGTATCAATTTATTTGCATTTTTACGAACAAAATGCTTCTATGCTTTCTCTTTTAAAGTTCCCCTCAGGGGGCTCACCTTCTTTAGGTGAGTACGAGTGTCACAATCCCGAGGTGCCCTAGTGATCTTTTCCCACGGGGTTTACTGTCTTTGGTAAACAGTGGCTTCACGAACCCGGGGTACCCTACTGATTCTTCTCTATTTTTAACCCTCTTTCTTGTCATTCAATCCATTCTTTCTTTCTCTTCCCGTCTAGACCACAGATATTAAAACAAATGTTTGGCGCAGTATAGCCGAAATTGGCTCTTGCGCCAATAAACTCCAAAATCACTCACTCACTCTTTTAAAGTTTCATTTATTCAATAATTGAGCCCCCCCCCCACACACACACATTCTCTGTGTTATTTTTTTCAAAAAAAAAATTTGAATTACAGTTTTTTTGGGGAATTGTTTCTCCAAATATTTTTTTAGGAACATTAGTTAATTCTGTTTATTTCTTAATGAGTAGCTGAAATATATCTACTGAAAATGTTTATTACAATCAGGGACGTCACAAGACTCCTTGAGGCCCTGGGCTCCTACGCAAATGCAGGCCCTGAACCATCACCTCCTAGATATACACAAGGTCTCGTTACTGATTTGGGACGTCACTACTAGTAGGGAGACTTCGTCCATCGCCTACGGAACTTTTTAGATGCATTTTTAAATACGTTTTGTTTTTAACCCAACATACATACAGGGAATTTAAAAAAATTAATTGATCATTAAATTCTATTTCATGCACATAAAACATAAGAGTAAATATTAGTTTACCTAGTTAAATAATAATTGCAAGTATGTAATTATCGATGTATTTACTACGAACACGCATTACGATGAACATAAAAACATTGTAGCAAATCATAAGAACCTTTTGTATTTGTATAATTTTTTTACAAAACTGTGCTTAATTCTTAGCTTTAAAATTTATTTTCAAAATTTTATTCGGAATAGTTACAAAAAGGGAAATAAAATTAGAAAAAGTTTTTAAAACAGAAAAAAAAAAGACAAATTAAAAAACAGTAACTTTATTGGTATCAAATACAATCACAACATAAAGAATTATAAAATAAATTTCAAATATATTTTTGAAACAAATCCATACCAATATAAATTAAATGTAAAAAAAAAACTTTTTTAAGAACAAGCTTTTATTTAAACGCGCTAAAAAGAATAAAATAAACTTTTCCTTTAAAACTTTTTTTACTATCAACTTATAACGTCATTACACAATTTATATGATATAAAAGCCTGTCGCAATATTTAAGTACTCATATTTACTTAGTTTGAATTTTTAAAAACCAAAATCAATCAGGTCAAGTTATTTATTTTACTTCTTTATCTACACAGGTAAATCTCGCGACAAGCTTTTATATCATATAAATTGTGTAATGACGATATAAGTTGATAGTAAAAAAAGTTTTAAAGGAAAAGTTTATTTTATTCTTTTTAGCGCGTTTAAATAAAAGCTTGTTCTTAAAAAAGTTTTTTTTACATTTAATTTATTTTTTACTTTTTAGTTATCGCTGGACAGGTTTCTCAGCCTGTTCAACTCATTGAACGCTGGTCGCCATCCCTGGTTTAGCTGAATTAATTCTCGCAAAATGGTATTAGACTAAAAACACAATTTATTTAAATCCGTAATTTTTAAGCAATTTTTCAATCTTCATGCAGATTTTGGCTAACATTGTTCTACACACGAAAAAAAAGGTTTAGTGAGATTATCTTCATAAATGACAAAGTTATTAAATGTTTAATTAAAATTTTGACTATTTTGAAAAACTTAAAGAATATATTATTTATTTGAAATATTTTGAAGATAAGGATGTATTTATCTAACATATTAGAAGAAAATTTTAATTGTTTATTAAAACTTCAAAAGGCATTTAAATATTTGCATTAATCAATAAATGCTTAAGACTAAAAACGCATTTTGTAATCAAAAAAGAAAGTTTTATCAAATAATGATAATTTTTTGCTGGACATTGAATATCTTCTACGTAAGAATCTATTTTTTTTTTAATTGCTCAGAACATCTTTAGAAACATGATTTTGAAAAAATCAATAATTAAATTCAAATAAAATTAACAGATTCTACTTGTAATTAAATTTAAAGACACATGTCGTAGTGTGTGTTTAGATTACTGGTGATAAAATGAGGTATATTTAAATTACTCGTAGGCTTAAAATTAGAAAATTTCTTTAAAAAATTACTTCATTTTACTGTAAATTATTTTTTTAATCGAAAATTTATTGCATTTCTATATAATATTTTTCTCTTATTGTTTTCCTAGCGGATTCCTTTTTGATGGGTAAGATATATAAAAAATGATCTTTCCGATTCTGTAATTATTTTTTGTCTGAGTTTCATAGATTAAAGTTAGATAAATTATTTAAAGAATTTCTTCAATACTCCATCTCAGTTTAACTTGGCAGCGTTGCGAAAGGTATACAATGTACCAATCTACTTGAAAAATAGCTCGACTTTTTTTGTTTTGAATTTAAATCCAAGGAAATAGATAGAAATTTGTAAAACAATTGCATACGTTGTAGAAATTAGATTGTTTTTACGTTGTAGAAATGTAATTATTTTTTAGACAAAGTTAATTAATACTGTCAATAGCGCAACGTTATGAAATTCCAGTTTGGCTGAAAACCGATTTTCGACGCCAACTTTTGTCATTGCTGTAACAATAAAATTATTACAACAATGCAGATATATCCAAGTTGGCGCCAAAACTAGTTTAACGTTTTTAATTAATATCTTTTAATTAATTGCAATATCGGAATATAAATGGTCAAAACATGCATTGTCATCCAAACTAAACGTGTATACAAAATTTCAGCTCAATGGGAGGAAGATATCAGCTTCAAAATTGAGTTGCAAGATTCCACCCGAACAAATTACATACATACATACATACATACATACATACATACATACATACATACATACATACATTGTAAGTTAAATAAAAGCTTTTAATAATAATAGATATATACAGGAAAATAAATACATACATAAAAATAGATTACACAACTTATTTAGCTGTTTGGTCAGTTACTTTTTCTGCAAAAAATAATTATTCAATATGCATTGTTACATATGTGAATTAAATATATTGTAAAACTTTATTGGTATCATGCACAGTAATAAACAAAAATTCACTCTCTGCAATAGCACACACACACAACATTAAAAATTACCAAAAAATAAACTTCCCACCAAATAACAATATAACAAATTATCGTAAAATAAGTTAAAAATATGTTTAAAATAAATCATGCATATATAAAAGCATAGATATATACCTAAATGAATAAATATATATATATATATATAGAGAGAGAGAGAGAGAGAGAAATAATGCATACATGAAAATGTATGTAACTTATTACATACATAAAAATAATGCAATTTATTTAGCTAATAAAGTATGTATTTTTCTTTTCTTTGTTTGAACTTTTTTAATATTTTTTCCCTACAGTAGTTATGTAATAATGCATTGAGAATGTGGATAATATGCTTTAAAACTAGCTCAGAAGCCATGATCATTGTTACAAGGTTCATCATATTAAAAAAATTCATTTGAATTTATCAAGCTAATCGAATTTATATCATATAGTTGTCTATATGAATTTATGTCATATAGTTGCTGAAGTGTAGATAAATTTGCTTCAAATAATGGAAACTTATTATGATCTTCGAAATCTGGAAAGTAAAAACATTGACCTGCATTTTTTTGATTAATCCAATTGTTACGAATACATTTAAAATACATGTGTATTGAATCAATAACAAAAAATAAAGAATTGAAGGATCAGAAGGATGTGGATATACAATGCACAATTTGGGAGAAACAGAAAAGTTGGACATTGCTTTTCGATTTATAAAATTATTGTCAGAAACTACACCTATAACTTTGAATCCTATACCATCAAGTTCTACGATAGTTTTTTTAACAACAGCAAACAATTTTTCTCCATCGATTTTTTTCACCGGCATTATATTAACTACTTCTTTAAGAGGAGGAAGAAGACTTTGAATCATGAACACATATGCTGAAGTAGCAGCTTGTTCACTGTTATATGCCATCCCAAGAATATCACCCCCTTTAAAATCTAAATATGGTTTTAAATAGATTTCGTCAAGCATCAGTATAGCAGTTTTGTCAACATATTTTTAGGATGTTTACTTTTTTTTTCATGTATGCAAGAAAGTTTTCATTTGATTTTCTGTTTGAGGATTGGTTTTTAAAGATGAACAAAATTTGCGCAAAGTTCTAGGATGGGGAATATTGAGGTCCCAAAATTTCTTAAAAATTTATAGGCATGAGGAGATATGGATTGTAATATACAAAAAAAAACCCATCATTTCAGAGGAATATTTAAAAGAAACTTGTTACAGGTTAAAAATTTAAGCTGGTCAATTAAGAATGGAGTACAATTTTTTTATCATCACTAAATCTGAAAACATATTTTCTAAAGTTTAACAATAAAACCAATGTTGTAGGAAAATCATGGGAGCTTTTCATTTCTACTCTAGAACCAGTTCATGTAATATTTATTTACAACAATAACATTATTAACTTTTAGAGGAAATTTGTACTTACCAAGTTGACCTATGTGTATTGACAAATCTAATTATTTTTAATCACTGATGCTTTAATAACACGGAGATACCGTTGTGTCTAGCATCATAATTATTACTAGATCTTTTTTACGAACAACAGTCCATATATCCTGAAGCTTCTTTGCATTTATAACATTTGACTAATTTTGGTAGTGACGTAAATGATTCACTTTTTTCGGATTCTTCTTTTGGCGTACCGGGTGCCGTTGCTTACTAGGATTTTTATCTCAAATATTAATTTATTCTCTTTATTATATCAGTCTAATAATTGTAACTTGATTTAATTTGTTAAAGATTGTTAAGTTTACCGTTGAAAGTTATTTTGCCAATAAATTCAGGAAAAAGACAATTCCAAGACTCCAGAATATATTTTATAACACCACACACACACAACAGTATTTATTTCACTAATATTTGCAGTCTCTGCTCAGAACATTCTTGAATAGGATTCGTAGAGTTTGAAATATATTTGGGGAAATTTGGGAAAGTTTTGAAGT
>BMAO01013648.1:0-17456 GCA_019973975.1 Trichonephila clavata
AAAAAAAAAACTTCATTTTTACAGAACTACAATGTTTTTTATATATAACTCTCAGAATTATAATTCAAATAACTTTTTTTATAACAATTGTAAATATCTTCAATTCATCGTAAAATCCACCAACACCTAAATGGTTCATTACTTTACAGAAGAATTTAAATTAAAAAATAGTAGCTTCTTTGTCGACCTCGAAAAGTGGGAGGGGATCGCTTTTATTCTCGAAGGTCACTTTAGCTTACAGCTTTAATCAATCCGAATTTTTATAAAAAATTACACAGGTAGATTGAAAGATGAAGAGATTACTTTATTAGAAAAGAAGTCTCTCTTTTTACCAGATTAGTTCAGAAAAAGTCTTTAATTTTTGAAATACCATTTTTATCGCATGCATTGATAGAAATAACACAGTTACAATCAATGCGAACGATTGTTGATGAAAAAATATATCACATTTTCCCTTATTTTTTTCGTTAAAAAAACCAGTCCCTGAATTCATCATTCAGTATAAATGTTGAAGCTGCCAAGAGAGAAGAATAAATCAAAATTCTAGAAAATACGAACAAAAAACAATGAATAAAACACCAATAACAACCACAACCATGAACCAAATATGCATGAAAGAGGACCATGTGTATGAAAATCAGACACAATATCAAAACGATACCAATACCTTTATAAAATTTGATAAATTAAAGATATAATTTGTTGACGAATTAAGACGAAATGAACATTAATTGAAAGAAAATAAAAAGATCCTTTTCGTACATAAGAAATTCGCTTAAGAAAACACCCAAGATGCTCCAATAGGTAGTGTCTTGATATTAATAACGGGATCCAAATCATCATTGGCGCACACAAGGGGGTGTCCTAGGGGTCCGGACTCCCCATCCAAAGCCTTTGAGTTTTTTCGATTGATGATAATCCTATCTATATATAACGTAAAATTTAATTACTTATAATTAACAATTTATTTTATTAATTGAAGCTAATTATTAATTCAATAATTTATTTTTTACTGTTTTTTGTTGACAAAATCAGAAGAATCAATTGGTGTTGTCTTGACGCATGATACGAGTTGGGGGATTTTCGACCATGGACCCCCAAAATTTGAAAAAAATTTGTGTGCGCTACTGCAAATCATATGTTTACTAGGGGCATTCATTAAGCTCTGTACAAAATTAATTGCGTTAGGTTCAATGGGCTATTTATGCTGGATCACAGAATTCTTCATTCCAAAAAATAAATATGCATTTATTTCTTAAACGTGGATACTATCTACAAACCAATGGTAAACAGGAACATCCTCTGTCTCTCTGCTGGAAATCAAATGAAACCGTGGCTCCCATAATGCTCAAGCTAACAAATGGCCACCTTAAATATCTTTCCTTTGTAGTGGCAGAAAAATCCACACCACTTGTAAAAAATGCTGCGACCATCCAGCTTCACCGGATCACATTTTCGAACTTTCTAAGGGGGACTTAACATACCATCCCCTTGTTATTATTGTTTTTTTTTAGGTCAACAACCTTCTGACAACAACCTTCTGATCTGACATATCTCAGATCGTTGGAGGATAAGCAACAACAACATGGATGATTTTTTATAGATCAATAAGAGTTCGCATATTGTAATTTGCGTTAATTTCAAAGTATGGAAGTGTTTTGTCACTGATTCTTTCAGTCATTATATTAACGAAATTCCAACGAAAAAAGTACAGATTTATTTTTCTTATACTTTTTTCATACTCAGAAGAAATGAAGCTAAAGCGACAAGACTGCAAAACGTCGCTTGATCCATAAAAGATTTTGATTACATACCCATAAAACTCTTTGTCTTTAACTTATTAAGCCCTTTCAAAATAATATGGATAAATCATTAATTACAGTAAACGTCGTTTATCCGAACGTTTATTATCTGGAGCGTCAAATATCCGAACAGTGCAATGCTTAGCAGTTGTTTCGCGTGAGGCCAAAAATGATGGAGAAATCCAGGGTGAGGGATATTAGAAGAATTTCAGTTGTGTGTGATTTGGTAAACATCTGAGCGGAATATTAGGTCAGTTTATTTCCAAGCTATTTATTTATTTACGTGCTCTTTTGTTCAGTTGTGAACTGCTATGGCTTCGAATTCAAAACGAAAGCACAACGTCTTGAACATAGAGGCAAAACTTGAAATATTGAACCGTCTTGCGAAAGGAGAAAGAGGAGCGTCTATAGCACAGTTTTATGATGTTGGAAAGTCAACAACTTCTGTCCGGTTTCATATACTGCATGGATCGCATTCGGTTATCGGTTATCCGAACGGTGTCCGGTCCCAATTGATTCAGATAAACGACTTTCTACTGTATATACTTTAACGAAACTTCATAGAGTACGAAAAATAAAATATAATTAATTAATTATTATTTAAACATAAAGAAATGTATATATATATATATATATATATGTGTTGGTGTGTGTGTGTGTGTATATATATATAAACTAGATCAGCTTTAACTTGTTCAAAAGTCAAATTATAGGACAAATTTCACATCTAATTTTTTATTTGGCTGTATATAGTAATCTAAAAGCAATCATAACAGAAAATGCCGCGAAAAAAAGTAACAGAGTAATCATACGGCATTTAAACTAAACTCAGTGGGTCAACAACCCATGGTGGGCCAAGGTCCACTGCGTCCATCCCAGTTTTCATGATCTTGGGCGCTGAGGTGCATGAGAAACGTTCCGGTCATGTGGTCAGTCTGACGTGAAAACCCAAGTGTTTAGTTCCAATATAAGCTTGTGATACTCATTTATCGACTCACTGAAGAGATGAAAAGCTGAATCGACCTTGCTCTGGCCGAGGTTTGAACCCCGGGCCTGTAGCGTGAAAGCGCGATACGCAACCACTCGAGCACTGATAAAGTCAATTAAGTTAAATAAATAACAATCTTAGGACAGTAGTAAAATGTGAAAAAGATAAAAAGTTCATGTGAATGAGGGAGCACGAAAAATTCAAATGATTTTCAGTTCAGTAGACTGGAACTGAGAATAATTATAGTTTTATTTAAGGCTCGCCTTCTCGTCTAATTTATTTGTTTTAATTATAAATAATTTGCTCAACTTCGTATTGGTCTAATAAAATTCATTTTTTGATAAATTTGATTGATTCACAAGTTAATGTTTCCCGATCATTTGCATATTTGACTTTAAAAAAAAAACCAAACGAAAGAATCAAATAGATAGTAATTTCCAGTGAAAAAACAAAGCACTTCTCTTTCCTCTCCCTAGTGCGTTTATTTGAAAGAAAAAAAAACTTTTTTCGTCCTGCAGGTGTTGGAATAAACGAAAGACGAACAAAAATGTTTTCAAATGCTGGTCAAGCCCAAGAATTTTTATAAAATTCTTTAAAATATTAAAAAATATTATTTTTTTTATTTTCTAATTTTTGATGCAGGATGAAGTTCATCATCCTCTTGTGCAATGAAGTTCAAAAAAGTTGAACAAAATAAAAAATAAGAATTTCACTCTGAAATAGGTGAAGAAAAAACAAATTTACAAGTTGAAACTAAACGAGAATCGAAAAGAAATATATTCCAAAATTAAGTAAGCAGACTTATAACAAATGAGAATTTCTAAGAACTAAAACATAATAATTTGAAAATCTGCTTGATTGATTTTTAAAATAAATGTGAAAATATATTGCGCAATGAATCTGAAGCGACGAAATAATATCAAATATATTTATTATAAAAAATAAGCTCCTTTTATATAAATCATAGCTATGCAATAATGTTAGTTAAGTTTTTTTAAAAAAAATCTGATAAGCATTTCATAACGTAAAACTTTCTATCAACTGTTGTTGAAAATAAGATTAAATTCAATGACACTTGATAAGGTTTGATTTTAAAAAATATCAATCAATCTGTAACAATCCCAAAAATAGAGAAGGATGAAATTACTTTGTTCATAAACATTTCATTAATTCAAGGTCTTTTTTTTAGCCCCACCAAGTTTTTTTGTTTCAATTACGAATAACTTGCAAACTGAGCGCGCTGCTTTCACCAATAAGGAAAGCCCTCGTGTTGCTAAGACAGTGCGACGTTAATATTCACTCACTCACACACTCATTCACCAATAAGGACGAACTATTTTCAAATGCATGTTATAACAGCGAAAAAAATTTTTTTTATAATTCGCATTGGGGATTGAACTAAAACTCATACAAAAATTAAAGAATATTTATCAATCGATTTATTCATTATAGAAGTTAATTCGCAATCAATAATTCAAGTAAAATTGAAATGTAATCAAATTTTTTGACAGTTTGCAACTGTGAGGTTTCCATGTCTATCTTGAGATATGTGTTTCTTCGAAAGTTGTCTTTCATGTTGGCACATTTTTGGTAATTCACTCAAAAATTTCGAATGACAGCGGACTTGGCGAAAATCGTTTGCTGCAATCGCCAACATACATACCTCACCTGACACCGGAAATGTAATCGTAGTGGTTTAGCCATTTGTAATCAGAAGAAAAATATAAATTCGATCTTTTGACATACAAAAATATGTTGTTTTAAGTTTTATTAAAATTTGAAAATTCCCCACTCTTCAAAATTTTATCATCAATGTGGATCGTGAACCTCTCTCTCTGCAGATGCTTATAAATATCCTTGATGACTTAAGTTATTCTTCGCAATACTTAAAGAGTTTTTTTTTTTTTTAATAAAAAGAATTATGTATACGCTGAGCATAAGTCTTCTTAACATAGATAAACAAATGCTTGCATCTCATTAGCTGACATGTTATGTGCATATTCATAACTATATCTTGACTATAATTTATTCGCTTCGCGTGGACAATAAATTTTATTTTATTTTTCCCCTAGTATAGATTAAAAAAAAAAAAAAAGAACAACGGTTTTAAATAATATAATACAAGTGGGAAGGCAAAATTTCCTCATTTGGAAAGAAAAAAAAAACATCATTTAGATTTTAAACACGGGAACATAATGAAATATTCAGTTAACAGACTATTATTTTAAAAACTGAATAATGATTCTTAACGTCATTTCGATAAAAATAATTTCATTGAATTATTTACAAATGAAATTTTTTCGGTTATTTCTCATAATTGAGACTTAAATGAAAGAATTTTCAAATGTCGTAGGATTACATTTGAAATAACTTTCGTTATCTTTTTAGCTATTCTATCTTTAAGATATTAAGGCTAACCAAAATTGTGTCATTTTATCCAATAAATTGTAATTTTTTCTCTCTTATCGAGCTTTTTATTTTATTTCACTCAAATAACAAAGACCTTGCATTCAGAGAAATTTTTGTAATTAAAACAAAAAATATCAAAAATATATATACTTTTTAAAAAAATTTCATTTTATTTTAAAGTTTTTTCAAGCTAAAAAAATTAATTTAATTTTAAATATATTCATTCAATGTTTACCATTAAATACATTCCTGATAACATCCAAATATCCATTATTGTAATTCAAATAAAATTTGCTTTCACAAAAATAAAAGCTTAGTTGAGCAGAATATAACATTTAATCTTTATTTTTAAGAGTCGAAATAAAAAAAATTTCGACCCGTCGGATTACATAAAACTATCAATCAGGAAGAGGATTTCCCGCTTTTTTTAAAAAGCACGTGGTTTTTCGAACAACAATTTCCTTCGCTCTGCTGATATACCGTACTAGATATCAAATTATTAAATCAATGCATATGGAGTACATTATAAAGCTGTTTAATATGTTTCTTTTGAAATTGCAATTCAAGCCAACCGAAATCGTAAAATGCTACTAAAAATATTTATAAAACTGACATTTTAATTATTATCTTATTGAAAAATCAAAATAAACAGAACCATGAGTAAATTTGTACAATTTTAAAAAAAATTTAGAATTGACTGTCAGACGATTATTTTATAACCTAGATTAAGAAAAAGAATTTACGTGGAACTTATACGATAAGGCAATGGTTGTTTTTGAACGACATACTCAAGCAGTAACGATATTATTAAACGCAGTCGAAAGTAAACAAAATAATCGATAATCGTAATAAATACAAGGATTGCGTGTCATGAAGCCTTTTATATATTCTTCCTTGACCTGGATTTGAATCGATAATCTTTGTTTGACACATTATAGATATTATTTTGACCATGACCGTGATGAAATGTCTTTCAATTGCAGATGTAGCTAAACTAAATATTTGCCTTGATATATATATGCCTTATTAAAGAAATCATTTAGTGTATTCTTCGATTTAGAAAAGATGGTTTTAATTTTTTAAGTGCTTTTCACTCATTAATTTGTGTTTATTTTTCTAGAATTTTTTAACAATATAACTGTTTTTAGAATTTATTTAATGTTTCTCAAGTGTGCACTTGTTTTTAACCTATTTGTAACTATTTTTATTTTATTATATTTTTTAAAAAAAATAATTAAATATTATTGTATTCTTTGATTTAGAAAAGATGGTTTTAATTTTTTAAGTGCTTTTCACTCATTAATATGTGTTTATTTTTCTAGAATTTTTTAACAATATAACTGTTTTTAGAATTTATTTAATGTTTCTCAAGTGTGCAGTTGTTTTTAACCTATTTGTAACTATTTTTATTTTATTATATTTTTTAAAAAAAATAATAGATTTTTTTTCCTATTAATTTTCAGATATTTTTTTAAACTTATTCTGTTTGCTGTGCGCTAAAAAAATATTTTATTCAAAATTATTTGAACATATTTGGTAACTCATTTAAAAAATTAAAAAATAAGCACAAAACAAACAAAAAAACATCTTTTTTTTTTAAGTCTTTTTATTTATTGATCAATACTTTCATGTCTCATTTTTTTTTTTCCTATCTAAGCTTCAGGAATTACAAGGAAATGTTTTCAACATAACATAGATGAACAATTATCGAAAACTAAAGATCCCCAATTGAAAAATTCTATGAATAAAATATAACGAAACTCAACGGAAGTATTACTATATGTGACTGTAAGAAATTAGAAAACTATATATAATAGGATTTGTGTTCTCATACAACGCTCTGGTTCCTTAAAAATTTTAATTATGTCAATGGACATAAAAATCGCTTAGGGGTTTCCACGTTAGAGGAAATTTTCTAGTCACTAGAATTATGTAGTTATATTAACTTCAATTATCGATTACGAAACTAAGAAAAACAATGTTGATTGCCAATGTTTTACATGCATTAAGGTATCTAACTACGTTCGGAACTGTTATTTTGCAAAAGGTTATAAATGGATAATTTTTATGATATTTAGTGTCACTTATATTAGAATACATGTATAAAATTGCTTTATAAGAATATATTAGAATTAAAAATTATTTAAATACAATATTTTGGCAAAAAAATGAACATAGAATTATCTATTTTCAAAACATTATCCTTTTATGGGACTATAATGATAATATTTTGCCTATATGTAGCTAAGACCTCTGTACAAAGCCTGAACTAGGATTTTTGAAATATATAACTTGAAGGGGATTTATCCATATTTTAATACAACAAAGCGGAGAAATTTTAAGAATAAAACACCGATAATTATATCAATTGGTAGTAACTCTGAAAATAATGTGAATTTTTCAAAAATCCTAGCTCAGACCCTCTGGAGAAATCTTTGCTTTATATAAGCAAAATTTCGTAATTATAGAAGCATTTTTCATAAAAGGAGACCGTTTTGAAAATAGGTAATTCAAAGTTCATTTTTTGCCAAAATATATTGCATTTAAATAATTTTTTTATTCTATTAATATGTATTCTAATTCAAGTGACACTAAAATCATAAAAATTATCCATTTAAAGGTTTTTTTTAAATCATGGTTCGAAGTGTTCCTTAAACATATTCCTTTTCAATCAAATTTGTATATGATCATTTTTTACATTTATTGAACATGTACTAAAACTAAAACAATAATTTAGAAAAAAATTCGAAAAAAAAAAAATTCAGATAAGAATTTTCTGATAAAACTAGGTTTAAACATAAATTTTCATGAAATAAAAATCCTTTACTTCATGAAATATGTTATGAAATAACAGAAAGAATATGAAATCGAATTTTTTTCCACTTTCTCACGAACTGATATAATTTCTAACAGACTAAAATAAAATAGACATAGACTTACTTCAGTGATTTCACCGGTGTAAAACGCAAGCTCCAATCCGCATAAAATAGTTATGGGCAAGAGTAGTATCTGATCACTAAGAGTGGCTTGTTTGGCAGCAGCCAGTAAACGCCAAAGAATAGCTTTGCAATTTTTTTCTTCTCTTTCGTTTTTAACGTCATTTTCTAATTTGTCCAGAAATAGACCCATCAAGGTAGCAGCAATGATAGCACTTAAAACATACATACTGACCAGCAAGTAACGTTTATCATCAGACGGAGGTTGGAGATTAGGATTCGTACCATTGCCATCAACATCTTTTTCGAAGTCAATGCCACATGTAGTACTCGTATTTGTGTGGTTCATGATAGGAATCATGGCAGGACGAAGAATGTAGTAAGACACTAGATTCCCCCAAATTTGAGTGTTCTCTAAGAAAAACGACAACAAACCAAAGAATCTCGCCAAGATAGTTTCCATCGATTCAGTCAAAGTTATTTTCTGATATCTAAAAGACATCTCGTTGACATAGAATGCTCCAGCGGTATTGAGAGGTCCGATGGCAATACCCATTAATATCGAACATGGCATAATGAATTCGTAAGTTGGATTAAAATTTGATATAAGGTAAGGAACACTGCATAGGAACATGAACACTATGGTTCTTTTGCAACCAAAAGTCTTAATGAGGAATTCAGGTAAAAGTAAAGAAGATACCATTGATGCGGCATAGATGGCTGCTTGAGATTCCATGCCAATGCCTTTAGCAGAGTTCATAGTGCTCTGGAGATTTGACAGGGACTGGAAACCCAAGAAAAAAATGAAAAAGGAAGAGTTCAGCACAAGAACATTTTTCACAATTCGTTTCTTGCTCATTGTTTGATGATCACGGGGTCTCAAAGCGGATAAGAAAAGACTTGAAGAACCTGAAGGATCACTGTTGATGCTGTTGTTGCTGATCAATAAAGGCTGGGTGACATTATCTTCTACATAAAAAGCTGCGGGCTCCTCTTCCATCATATTAAATCATCTAAATGTAGAATTCGATCTATATGCTTCAATTAATGCAGAAATTGAACTAATATCAAGAATAGTGAGCATTACACATTGGTAAAAAAGTCACAACGAATTCCATAAAAATGGGAAAGAAAAGAAAATAATTCTCAGTTTTCAAAAAAAAGCCAATAAACAATTTATAGCAGAATATTATTTTCTAAGAGGAAAGAGCACTCCTACAGCACTGAATATCTGACCAATTCTCATAAATTTCAAAAGCCAACTGCTTTTATAAACGAAGACAGTTCATTTCCAATGAACCGTTTATTTACCAAGCTTCTTTGTTGACAAACAGCTAACACGGCTGACACTGACGCAATCCGTTATTCTACTGATTCGTTCGTACCAGACCAGGGTTGAAAGAAAACCAGAGGCACAGTAGAGAACTTTGGCAGTGTGCCAGGAAATGTCGCCACCCGTTTTCGAGCTCAAGTTGTTTTTTATTTTTACTTTCCTGAACAGGAATGACGTCGTAGTGACGTCACGTTCGCCAGTGAAATGTGGTGGCAGCAAATGGCGTTTTTACCGTTTATTCAGGTGGATCAAAATGTCACTGTTCGATTCGCTTTTAGCAGGTAGAAGGTTTAAAAAATAAAATAATCAGAATAATTGAGAAAAAGAATAGAGCAAAGTTCAAATCGTACCAGGTGGTGTAGAGATCCTTGAAACTGCGCTAGATATTTTGAAAAATATTATAAAAACCGGCTATATACTTGATCTGCTATTTCAAATGTCATTTTAAAAAGCTTTCGAGAGAGAAAACTATTTTAATCAAACTTTACATCAAATATAGATATTTTACATGAAACAATTCAATTGCAAAACGAAGTAATAATACCTTTGGAACATATAATTGAAATTGAACTCCATGAAGATTGAAATTTTCAAATCATCTGCTATTTGTCAGAGAAGGAAAATCTCTTCTTTAGAGAGAGATATGACATTGTTAAAATCATTTTACCTCTATAACTATGCTAACTAACAAGGATTAGGCTTACATCATAATTTTAAACTAATTATAATTCAACTGTGTATCATAAAATTTGGACTGCTAGTAACTTAATTTCCTACTTACTAAATATTAACGTATCTAATATTTTGTTTGTTAATTCCAAAAAGTAAAAAAGATTTTTAAAAAAATTATAAATACATGCAGCTTGATGAAAGAGAAAAATAAGGCACTGAAATGCTTTGAAGATAATAAAAAATCTTTAAAAAATTACTTCAGCAACAGATTAAATATTTTCCAAAAGAATATTCGATTTCACTAAAACTTATTTTGTCAAAACTTTTCGAGTTTAAGAAAAAATAAATATTGACTCTCACATTTGTACATCTAATTATTCAGCAACATAAAAATTTTAAAAAAAATAAAGAAAAAATAAATCAATAATTTTTTTTTGTTAACTTTATACATTCTATTTTGAAGGAAAGTAGATTTAGATGTTAGTATACAGTCGAACCTCCATATTAAGAACCTCTATATTGCGAATTTTTCTATATAGCGAACTTTTTACTGGAACCAAGTACATATTACGATTTTCTTCGTAAAATAACCTCTCTATAGCGAAGTATATTTTCTATATAACGAACTTCTTCTCTTGTGTGTGATTCAATTTTTTTTCTCCCTATTTTTGAATTGCTTCTGAACATTTCAAGTTGTTCTCTCTTTTAACACATTTTATGGTCGTCATAAATCTTGAACTGGTTTTATTAGGTGCCTAACTCGCCAAGAGCAACAGAATTCTCGGTATTTCATCCATATGCAACCTTTAACCCGTAGTTCACTGAAAATTTCTTCGATATCCTCTTTCACCCTCAATGGAATTCGTATCCTTGAACGAGTCTCCGTTCATTTGTAGTGTTGATCAGTCGTACTTGGTAACTTCGTTTCTTGTAGCTCAAAAATGTCCAAACGTTACTGCTTGAGCATAAAAAAAAATTTAATTCTTCAGGAAGTAGTAAAAGGCGTCAAGAAACTTTTCTGGCAGTTTTTTTTTATTTATTTTTTTTTATTATAGGTAAGATATATGAAATAAATCTAAAGTAATTTACAAAAATGAGTGAATAATTACTTTCTTTTAATATATAGCAATTATGAATTTAACATTTGTTTTATGTTGTTTACAAAGGAAATTGAAAGATGAACCTCTATATAAGGAATTTTCCATATAACGAACTTTTTTTGGGATTTAGCAACTTTGTTATATAGAGGTCTGACTGCAATGTAAAAAAATGTGTTTTAAATTGTATACTCATTTAGTACCTTCAAGTGGAAACGGAAAATTTTCCCCATAAAATTTTTTTTTAATTCATGCAAATTAACATTTTTATGGTACTTACGTATTATCGACCAATTTCTTCACATCAAAAGATGTCGCTAAATGGTGCAATATACTGCCAATAGAGGATACTGTTTCCGCGTATACTTAAACACGGCTATAATAAGGATGATATTTGGCGGCATTTTTTCAATTGGCGATGTCTTTTCGATTAATAAAACTGGTCGATGGTGTAATATGTATTCATTTCATTTCATGTTCTTGAAGGAAACTTACAAGGCATAATAACGATAAGAAGTTGCATATATCATAATTTCAAGGAACATAATCCAAGCAGTTGAAAGAAAAATATTACGACTCAAAATTTAGTTCAAATGAATCAAATATTTTCTCAACCAAAAAATTTTTTTTGAATTTAACAAAAAAAATATCCCGTATAATAAGGCTTATTTCAAGTAATGTTAAGGACCTGAATGCGAAATAATTTTTCGGATTGGAAACTGGTAAAATATTAATATTACATTTCGACTTCAGAAAGCCACGTATTTTTATATTATTAATTTGAAGCTGATTAATCCTTTTTCCTAGTACAAGATGATTTCGTCTACTAGACATATAGTATTAGTACAGCCCACATTTGTCTGAGTTGTACTGCTAAACTGATATTTACATTTTAAAGCAAAAAACTGAGTATTCGTGAATTTTGTTCTAGATTTTAAAGACACTTTATTTTAAACGTAAATATGAGTTTCAAAATCACAAACATTGAAACCTTCTCAGTTACTTTTCTGTTTGAATTGCAATGTTTTTCTATCTGAAAAATGTGTTTTAAGTTTTCTTTGTGCAGTTTATTTCAAGAAAACGAAGACAGCCTTAAAAATCTGCTTAGAAAAAAAAAAAGAATGTTCGGAAATTTTTTCAGTTTCTTACATATGTCTGACGTAAGCGACACGAGACTTATTTTTATCAATATCGAAAACAAACTCATTTCTTACGATGAAAGTTATCATTTCTGTCAAAACTCAAAAAAATTTTTATCTTTGGAGTACTTCCAAATACGAGTGAAAGGAAAAGTCACTGTTGGTGATTACTAGATATCTCCATCAAAAGCCTTAGTCCTTTAGCAATATAAGTTTTGATATCGTTTGAGGCAGTTGTACCTTATTTTTATTTTATCCTGGTTTTACCCTGTTAGTTTGCTCTTTAAATCTTACGGAGATTACGTTTGGAACTACCATTTTGAAAAAGCGCATGAATAGGGCCGATCCTAGCAGGTGTGCACCGCACGCGGGAGACCAAAGTAAGGGATGGCCGCATACAGTTCTATCAATCACAAGCTACTTTTTTTCAAAATTTCTGAAAATAAAACTTAGAATAAGTCGAATAAGTATGTAGAATTTTTTTTTCAACAGTTATTGAAAAATCAAAAAAAGCCTAGCACGCGATTTCCCGATAATATATGATAGTTTAAGGTATCCGACCACGCTAAAATTGCGAATTTTGCCAAAAATTGACATTTTTTTTTTTTTATGATTTTATTTTATAGACCATATCGTATTAGCTTTATAAAAATACCAAGTTTATTATTTTTTGTTCACTAGAACAAAAACTATAAGTGTTTTAGTAAAAGCAGATCCCAATACTTTAAGCAAGATGTCATACTTTAAAACGCGTTTTACTCGAAATGTAATGTGTGTGTTTTTTTTTAAATGCTCAAACGAGGACAGCGATTCCTCAAAAAGTTTTGAAAACAATTAACTATAAATATTTTTGTGTATATTCTGTATAATAGTAGAAGTGTTTTAACCTTCAGATTTTTCAATCACTGTTTTATTACAAAATTTACACTCCCTTATGTTTTTATAATCACTGTTATTTTAAGCAATTTCATATAATAACTAAGATAAAGTGCTCTAGTTTTTGTAAAAATTTAAATATTCTTTATTCTGAAGGTCATTTAAAAATGAATAGCATAGCAACACATCAGAATTGAAAATTTGCTCATATACTTTGGTACAGAATGGGCCCTGTTCATGTAATTTTTTTAGCGCGTTTTTCACGTAGTGGAACAAAAGCGCTATTAGGACGCAAATTTCGTCTTCGTCTTCGTTCCATATTTTGTCGTACCTTTTTCTCAGCCAATAAGCAACCAACTGACCTTGGGTTTTCGGCATTGGGTCGCATTTGTGCCCTAGATGAGCCGAATCATATTTAAATTTCCCATAGTTTTCCCGAATTTTCCTACAAATTTTCCTGAATTTCGCTAGTTTTTACTTTTTTATAGTGCTGATACAGATTTGTGTCATTATTTCTTTTCAGCTCAATAGTAGTACATTTAGAGGAGTGGTACAGTACACACACACACACATTACTTTCTGTTAGTAAAAAGTTCATTAGTTGCATTATTGTAAAACACAACATGTGAAAAACGCGCTAAAATTACTTGGTCATGCCAATGATTGATATCTTGTTGTAAATTTTGACCACTTTTTCCCCACATATTAGTAATAATAATTTCTTTTTATCTTCTTAATTTTAGCATATTTTTCTTAAAATGTACTAAACAAATCTAACTTCTCTACAGAAACTAGGCTAAGAGTTTAAATCATATGATTTTCAGAGTTACGATCAATTGAAGTAATAACCGGTGTTTTTGTTAAAATTCCTCTTCTCTGATATATTAAAATATAAATAAATCCATTCCTAAATTATAAATCTCAAAATTCCTGGGGTTCTGGCTCTGTATAGAAGTCTAAGCTATATATAGACAAAATATTAATATTATAAAAACATTTTTAATAAAAGGAGACTGCTTTGAAAGTTTGTCATTCTTTCTTCATTCTTTCTTCATCCTTTTCCAAAAAATTGCCTTTAAATATTTTTTTACTGTAATAATATTCTTAAAACAGTTTTATATATCCATGTATACTCAAATTCAGCTGACATAATACCAAAAATATTATTCTTTTAGTTAGGTATTTTAGATATTCCTAAAATTAAATATTTTAATCAGATTCCGAATGTAGTCTGAGACTTGGCGCGTTTTTTTCGCTTATTTACGAGTAAATATTTTAATATAGGCTGCAAATAAATTAATGAAACCAAAATTTAGTCTAGGAACAGATAAGTTCATATTAATAATAATAAAAAAGAATATGATGAAAATTTTAAATAAAAGCTTGGATTTTTTTAAATAACATTTCTCTCTATGTATCTTTATGTCCTTTTTCAATTCCTACTATAGCTCACTCTCTCTTACATATATTTATATATATTTATTTTGTTCAAATTTTCAATCGGTAAAAAAATATTTTCTATTCATCCAATCAAGTTAAAATACATTTTTTTTAACTTGTACTGGATAACACTTGATGTTCATACGATTTTTTAAAATATTAATTCATTAATTACCGGTTAATTAATTAAATTAAATTAAATACCGGTTTTCGACGCCAACTTAGGTTTGTCTCCATTGTTGTAACAATACAACTGTCAAAACAATGCCAAAAGTTGGCGTCGTAAACTGGTTTTTGAGCCAAACTAGGCAAACCGGGAGTGCATTATTACAACAACAATGCAGACAAATCACATGGCCTTTTTTCAATTTCTGTTATTAGTTCTCTCTCTCTCTCTCTCTCTATATATATATATATATATATAGTAACATAAAATGAAAGAAATACATGGCATAATAAAATTGATAATACAAAATAATATCACTAACAAAGCTAGAAGATTCAAACCAGATTTAAAGAAACACACTTTAAAAATAATGGAAGAGTCTATTATAGAAGAATTAACTAAGCGTATGTATAACATGGAACAGAATTAGAACTTTAAAATGTAAGAAGCCAAAAGAGTCAATAGACTAAAATGAAGACCTGTTATGATTTCTAGAGCTGTTGCTGAATTAGGACCAGCACAATTAGGGTTAAATATATTTTATGGATCCTACCTTCCCCCGTTCAGCAGAAATTTTATACATAACAGAAAAACATACCAATATTGAAAAGTTAGGCCTAAAAATATATATATATATCTTTTGTTCACATTTTCAAACGTTAATAAAATACGTTCTATTCATCCATTCAAAGTAGGAGAATTGTGGCTTAAATTTTTTTTTTATATTACTTGCTCAACTTTCACATTATGATCTCATGCGGAATTCGCATTTGTGTGATATGTGCTCTTCGTTTCTCTGAAAAATGTCTCTTATACAGCAAAAAATTCTCTACATACTATCAGGGACGTCTTAAGGCATGAGTCAACTGGGCCCTGGCCCAGGGTGTCGACCAAAATGGGGGCCTCGTCTCGTTCTAGACTCAACCATAAGATAATGATTAGAATAATTTCAATGGTCAAATGTTTTTTCCGGTTAAATTCTCCGAAAAACTGGGAATATGTCAACTGGCTACATGTGAGGACCATCGTCCATGTATAGGCCAGGCCTACCATCGTACATCATCATTACTTCTTCAGTCAAAAGATGGCAATTGGTCGAGCCGGTTTGTGTGATTTTAAGTCATGTACATTTTTTTTTTGTTTCGGGTTATTGTTTGTACGAGTATTTGACAACGTATGCTGTGTAGTGTAATTTAAGGATGCTATATGGGGCCCACATTCGCGCCGGGTTCCAGAGCAGTGGCGTAGAAACTATCGTATCAGCTGTATCAATGACACAGAGCCCCAACATGTGTAAGAAATCGTATGATATTGGGGGCTCCTAACAAGAGCTCTAAAGGAATTTTTGATACAGGGCCCTCCCTCTTAGAACTAGCTACGCCAGTGGTCAAGGGCTACTTTTGTTCATTGACATAGGGCATCAAGACGTCCCTGCATATATGTATCAAATATTTAAAACAAATGGTTTCTGTTACGAGGCTAGAATGTTTTAAATTTGCTCTGCAATTCAATCGCAAGTGTAATTGTGAAAAATTCAATGGAATAATTCCAAATAGTAGGATATCACATAGAAATCCATATTAAAATTAAGGCACTTCCCGAGTATAAAAAATTTGCAAGAAATATTTGTTGAATCTGTGCATGACTTTGAGTGCTTTTTTTTTTTTTTTGAGAAAGATAGCAACTCTGTATTCTATAATTAAATAACCTTGAAAGATACACGTATAACACCAAATTCTCCTGCAAAGTAATGCATCTTGAATCTAAATGGAACACCCAGTTTCCTTTTTTAGAAAAATTACGCATCTTTTTCTTAGTTTTCTTGTTTATTTTCAAGAAAATTCTGGTAGTGTTTAATTACATCAAGTTAAAATGCATGTCACAAGTATATTTATGAATATGAAAGCAACTTGAAAAGAAAAATGGAGAAAAATGTTTTAGTTTTTTTTATACTTTACCTTTTATTTCATCGTTGGGGATGAAGGAGCACATAGTCTTGTCGAGTTCTAATCTCCCTTCAGTATATTTTAGATGACTGTGAAGAATTTTCCTTTAACCAATGTTAATCAGTGGCGCACACAAGGAGGGTGTCTTAGAGTTCCAGCCCCCCCCCCCTGATGCCCTTGAGTTTTTTCTATTGATGGTAATCCTATATATACAAAACGTAAAATTTAATTAAGTACTTGAAAAAACAATTTATTTTATTAGTTAATGCTAATTATTAATTTAATAATTTATTTTTTACTTTTTTTGTTAACAAAATCGATAAAATCAGAAGAATAAATTGATGCTGTCTTGATGAGGTATGATACGAGTTGGGGACTTTCGACCGTGGACTCCCCCCCCCCCTGAAAATTTTTTGTGTGCGCTACTGATGTAAATTTTACATCCAATTCACACACACACACACACACACACAATTACTTTTGTTCTTGAAAAAGAGCTTGGTTTTCAGAACATTATATTAAAATTTAATTTTAAAGAGTTTTTAAAAACAAAAGATAAGGTGTATTAGATTAATATGAGGGGGGCAAGCGTTGCCTATCCGAAGTTGATAAAATATAAATTTAAAATGTAATACGATAAGAAATGCTGAGT